>LOND01000276.1:0-32139 GCA_014220965.1 Paragonimus kellicotti
GCAAGCGAGATATCCGTAAGCAGCAAGCCAGGTTTCGCTCCGGCTGTGGCCGTACTGACCACACCTTCACACTAATTATTTATATATTTTTTTAGACACCAGAGAGCCTGAGCTTCAGCTGACAGGGTTGCACTCTACGAATGTCTACCGAGGAAAGGCATATGGACATCCATAAGGCAATTCACCTTCAGCCCTTCGCCAGGTCAAAGTTAAGAGCAGACAGCGTATCGTGAACTTTCAACATCTCGAGTGAAATGTCGTCAAGTTGTCCAGCCTCTCCCTTCTTATTCAATTTTTCAATAAACCAGACTTTAGAGTTAGCCCTGACAAACTGCAAGTATGATGGTGTGCAACGGCCTCTTGGTACTTGTTCTTACATCGAGACATTGATATCCAAAAACATTGCCCCAATCCTATGGGTCTTACCGGGAAGCCAGAACGTATGCGAAGATTAAGGATAGCGTGTCGTTAGTCAGCTTCATGTGGCTTTTGCACCTATTAAGTGCAACGTACTGTTGCAAGATTGACAAGACTGTGCTTGCTTTCACCGTTGGTGATGAGCCGTTAGGGGTGATTCAATAACTTCAAGTATCCGTAAAACGCTGCATCGGCGCTGGTCGATGTTGATAGATGGGCAAATTGTATGGCTAGAACTCGGATGGCGTTTACCAACTTGCGCCACCCATGGCGCCGACGTGATCTTAGTCTGTCTGTGGAAGGCCGGTTGTACAATGCTACTGTATGAGCGGTCCTATTGTACGGCTGTGAAACCTGATCCATCCGCGCGGAGAATGTTCAGAGAGTAGTAGTTTTCGTTCATCGGTGTCTCGAAAGCTTTAATGGCGTGTGATTAGAACACCGGGTCAGCAATCAAGAAGTTCGCCGACGTGTCTGAGACGGATAAACTCTGTCGACTGCTGAGCATAATGATCTCATTTTACAGACGTTGTTGGCTTGGCCACATTTTACGAATGTCAACTCACGGACTGCTACATCCTGCCTTGTTTGCTCATGGAGGGTTAGGATGAAGGCGGCAGCTTGGTAGCTAACGTATGAGATTCGTTCAGGACATGTAGGTAGTGACCTTAAATTTCGCTTTAATGGGACGTTCCTAGCCTCTCGGCTGGGTTCCAAGAGAAAATGAACAGCCTTAATTGAGGACAATGTCTGATATGACGAATAATGGAAGTGAACGGTATTCCCTCTGCGAACCTCTGTATGCACTGGCATAATGCTTTTTTTGTCTCCACGTCTCCTGTTCTACCCTACAAATCCCATTTTCCTCTCATATTGTGGCATACTTTCTAGTTCATGTGTCACTTTCATGTTGAATATACTTCAAAGACAGGTACTCAACAATCGAGCTACACATAAGAGTATTGATAAGTAATGTTCTTCCGTCGCCAATACTGGGACAAAGTTATATATCTTACATTACTTGCACCAGGTCTCTGGTGAACCTCGGGACGTGGCCTGACGCAAAATTAAGAGATGTCACCATCTGACCTCATTTAACTTGGTCAGCAGGAAGACTGGACGTCATTGTGCCATAATGTATCGTTCGGACATTAGCCGTTTGTTTACGAGTATGACTGCACCGATGATGCGTTAGTACACAGCACGTGTTATGACTGACAGCAATGTCGGTTCTGATTGAACTACAGCACTAGAAACGCAGCTCATTGGGAGAAAACAGAAAGTCGTGTTAACACCAATAGCACATATGTACTGTACGTTCCAAAGTGGAGGAAAGAACGAAAACGCCAAGAGAATGCAAGGTTTCGAACAAACGAAATCTTATATATCACCATCGAAGCGTTATAGAATTTGGTGAGTGATTGTGACAGCGGTTTCCTGAAGCATACAGTAAACATTTATAGCATGTAACAGGCGAACTGAGCTCATTTGCTTTGAAAAAGAATATCGGTATGCAACCACAAGCTGCTAACCTTGAGTGTCATTTAGCTGTGGGTTTTCGACGAGATGTGTTCGGCACATGAAGGCAGTGACCTTTAAGTTTGCTCCAGTGAAGAGTTCCTGTTTTGCTGGATGGGTTCAAAAGGAAAATGAACGGATCTATCTGAGCACGCCGTCCGATATACACACGCGCTCGAAATAGAACTGTTTTGCTTACTCGAAAGCTGCGTGTAAGATAGGTTAGAAATAGTAGTATGCAGGTAAACGAGTGGCCTTGGTTTTAGGTGTGCTATCTGCGAAATCAAGGCTTACTTCGTTAGGGTGTTTTTGGTGTCTTGGGTCGCGTTGAGAGGACGGCTTACATTTATGAGTAAAAACACGGTTGGACATGGTGAGAGATGGTGGCCACTGATGTTCGTGTTGTTCCCCAGGCTCATTTTCAATTCTCCCATTTGCCTGTTCATGTTCCAGAATTTTCCGCACCCTCCACGACATTTTGTTCCGTTATGTTTGCGATAACACTAATGTCAGTGTTCCATATACACAGGTGCCTAATTTTTGAGGTTTGCGGTTCAGGTAGCATACTTAAAAGAATGAAAAGTGGCGGGCTGTCGTAAACCGACAACAACCGGTGTCACTTTTATGACCACCAACAATCATCATGCCTGTCACCTTGAAACATACACGCAAACATTGGTCTGATGCACAGACGTGTGATATTTACCAACTGAGTTTGGAAGATAAGAATGAGAATCATTGTCTAAACTTTTCGCCGTCGGCTGATAACCCCAGAAGTTGCATCCTCAGCCAGATGGACTCGGATCATGACATGAACCTGCAGACGATCACCGCTGAGTACTGAAGACTATGTAACTTTACGCAAGACCTTAACATGACTGAACATTCCCAGTAAGGGCCACGGGCGCAGGTGATACAGATGATGCGACCAGGAAGATCAATTTCTAGACAATCGACCTAGTCTAAGCGATCGTCACAGAAATATTCCATATCTTGTTGGCAGTGTGGTGAGCGGCATTCCGTGCGAATCTGCCCGTTTAAGAAACACGCGCAAAAATGCTATAAGCGGAGACACGAAAAACATCACTGTCGCACAACCAACCCACGGAAGTTCAGTTATCAACCAATTTTTAAACGCCGCTTAACCTAGAAGCATGCTGAAATTTCGAAAGTAACCCCTGTCTCTCTCAAAATCGACTGTGCAGAGCAACAAAAATAAGCCACGGCGCCCACTAACGAAGTTCCGATGAAACTTCAACTGGACACTGCTAATGAAATCACTATTATCTCAAAGCGCATCTGCAGAAACGCTGGAAAGCCGCAAATGCGTTGAACTTCCCACCCTGCACTGAGTACATCCGGTTGCCTTTTGAAAAGTGTGATAAGTTGCAATGTTTTACTTGTTGGCGTACAATTAAAAGGAACGTGTTTCTTCACGGGTATTCCGGAGCTCATCCTTTTCGGCATGGATTGGATAGGTCAGCTGCAACTTCCGTCGGGCCCGATGGACACTGTATGCAAAAATATCGGCGTTGCTGACAACCAATTGTCGACTCCTCGATAGGTTGGCGCACAGAGTACTGACGTACTGCGTCAAAAACATGCTTCCGTGTCCCAAGACCATTAACAGTAATCTAAAATATCGCCTAGCAGGTTTAATGAGATCGGAGATTTCGACCTGTCTAGGAAGTCCTAATCGCGGGGTTATCGATTGGAGTTAACAGACAGTAACTGTGTCTCCTATCGAGACGATCGGGCAACCTGATCATTACTCACAAGCGAAAGTGGTTGAGCGTTCACATATGATAATTCGGTCGTGCCTAATGTGAGGTCAATGGCGCAGTGGTAAACACGGTTGCCTCATGAAAGCGTGGCCGGAGTTCTAGTCCCGGCAGTGGCAAGGATATGCACTACTGACGAGCTCTAATGAGAGCGAAACTCGAGTCTAGTGCTTCTTTTCGAAAGGGGCCGACTGGAAAGTCTATGGGAATGTGTTATGACCCGCTGGTCAACGATAACGATAAATGTCTAGCGCACGACTATACGAAACACGAACACGTAGCACCGAGCGTAACGATAACCGAAAACCCCAGAAGAACACACGAGAACCCTTGTAGCCTTCAGCTTCGATAATGTATTTGCTCCTAACCAAGGTAAACTATTGCAAGACCAAGCTCATGACATAATATAATCTCTGAACAGCCTTGAAGAATCCCACGTTAATTGATGCATTAAAAGTGGGATGGGCCAATCAGAGACGCAGGAGAAACGTGCGCCAAAATTGAGTTTTGGCACGTTGTGACGCGAAAAGATAAATTCAAAATCACAATTTATTTTTCGAAGATAGCTTCGAAAAACTGAACCATTTTTATGGTGAAAATGAGACTTTCCCCGATCAGTAAATGCCGAGACAGCTGCGATCGAATGTGGTTTGATTTTTTCAGCTTGAAATTATACAAAAATCCGCGAGATTTACTGCATCAGTCAAATATAATTTACAGCCAGTGGTTCTCAGCTTATGCGTTAACTGCCCACATAACCATGAAGAAAAAGGCGTCATGTAAAGAAAAGGAGTGGTGGGAAAACGAGAGAGGAAAGGACTCAACTAGTAAAAATAGCAACGTCTGTATTCAAAAATTCAGCATCAAGACACCTACACCTTACAATCCAATCATAGGAAAGTAAGGCGTCATCAGCAAGACAGCTTCCTTACGGCTTTTGCTGCCACGCGTCATTGAGAGTACTCACTTCACAACCAATTCGACCATACAACGCCACTGGGCATGATTAGTCGCCATCTCACCTAACGTCTCAAGCCACCGACTCTGTGAGTCGCGAGGGTCTCCAGCCCGGGAGACGAACCCGACCTACAGTGGTCCAACCCCTTCGTAAACGATTTCATTTCCATACGCCAGGTCATCTGTCCACCTCGCACCTTACGCCAGTCGGCCGCAGCGTCGGCAAACAGTGCTCGGTGTGGCAGAACGACTAGCTGGCATCCTTAGTACATGACCTAACCATCTAAGTCTGTGCAAATGTAAGGATTGAACGAAAGAACTCGTTTGACAATCAGTGCCAAACACCCGCTTCCTAACCTCCTCGTTGCTTACTCGCTGGTGCCACCCGATACGAGCGATCGAACGCAGACATCGGTGGTCAAATACCTGAAGACGGTTCACGTCTCTCTACTCTGAGTGGCCAAGTTTCGCTGTCGTAAAGTATTAGTCTCCACTGTCACCCTCTACATGCGAACCTTAAGCATCAAAGAGAACTCTGTCCCAGTGGTGTCCTAGACTAGCGAATACCGCCGTGACCTTAGAGATACGCGCTTCATTCCCTACACCTCCGCCGCCACTGATGCAGCTTCCCAAGTACACAAACCGGTCAACAACCTCCATAACTTCATTATCTAACATTAAATCTACGTAATCACAGCAATCTTGCAGAAGCACTTTGTACTTTGGGGGTTGCAAAGCGCATTCCGAAGTATTTAGCAGAGTGCGAAATAGCGTCTAACATTGTTTGTGCTGCTTGAAAATTGTCAAACAGCAACACCTTGTCGTCAGCATAATCAAGATCAGTCAGTCTTCCACCAGGTAGGAGGTCCACGCTGGCATCTTGTGAATACAGCATAGAGTCCTTCATTAGTTAGTTTATGAAAAAAGTTGAACAAAAATGACGAAAATGAACAGCCTTGATGTACGCCGCTCATGGTGCTGAAACTGTCATAGTTCACCGTAAACCCTAACCTGAGCTGAAGTATGGGAATAAAGCGCCGACAGTATGTTCACATACTTAGTCGGTACACCCCTGCGTTTAAGCGACTCTAAAAGTGTAGATCGATCCACCGAATCGAACGCACCTTTATAGTCGAGAAATACGGCGATTGTTGGCCGGCGGTACACATGACGCTGCTCCAGAATTTGGCGAAGAGTAAGAAATTGATCAATACATCCTCAACCAGAATAAAACCTGCCTGTTCTTCCCTAATGTTTGCCTCCCGAGCTGCAGTGAGTCGACGAAGTATAATGGATGCCAGAACCCTAGTAATGACTGGGGTCAAACTAATTCCCCTATGGTTTTCGCAAGAGCCCCGGGCTCCTTTCTTAAATATGGGAACTATTATCGAGTGACCCCAGCACGGAGGGATGGTCTCCGTCGTCCACACAAGTTGAAACAACTGAGTCAATGCCTCTACTAACGCCTCGCCACCTTCTTTGAAAAGTGCCGGCACGAGATCATCTGGACCAGCAGCCCTATTACGTTTGAGAGTCGAAATGAAACTGCGGAACTCGATTTAAATTAGTGGTTTTAAATCTACCGACCAGTGTATCACACCACAAGCTTGTGGCGGTAACACAATAGAAGTAGAAGGTTAGCTAAACTGACAGTCAGTGTCCCCCCAACGCTCCGACTTTCTATACGTAATATAGGTGAGTGCAACACCTGTCTTGCTTATAGCCTCACCGAGAGACGGTCGCTTTGGTCTAGGATGCCGTACAACGACGAAATGAAGTTTGAATTTAGGTCAAGACTCCAGACCCACATTCTGTCCGAAGTGTCAGTTAGGTATGCCACGCTACCTATAGTGGGCGTGTAGTTGGACCGACTACAAGATGCCGGAGTGTCTCAGTTATCCAATTATTCGATATGGATCGCGCCTATTTTGATACAAGCAAACAGTATCTCCCATATCTGCATCGACTTCTCTACCAACCCCAACGACTTCCCGGACACCCGTCAGTATCTGTTGCCCCTCGCAGAGAAACTGCTTACGAAGTTAAATGATGGCGTCTGTTTTTCCTAATTGGATCTAGCTAAGGCCTACTTGCAAGTGGAAATTATAGAGAACGCCAAGGAAGTCTTGACAATCAACACTCACCGAGGCTTGTTTAAGTAAAAACCGGCTGTCGTTAGACATTAAGACCTCTCGCGATCTTCCATATCACAGACACAACAATCACAGATATAACAGGGACAGAAGCATACCTGGATGACATCAGCGTGAGAAAGTTGGACACTTACCAACTCGTAACTAGGCTGGATAAAGTCCTTGGTTGTATCCCGGATTATGGATTTCGCATTTGTCAGGACAAATGCACATTTCTCATGCACCCCGTCAAGTACCTAGGACTCATTACTGATAAGAACGGTCGCCGCCCGGATCCTGGTGATATAAAGACCATGAACAAGATGCCGCCTCTGAATGTTTCCCCACCCCGCTCATTCCTAGGCCTTATGAGTCACTGCAGTGCTTTCTTACTGGACATACATCCCGTAAGGGCACACTTCAACGAACTCCCAGCAAAGGGACAGACTTGGTCACGGTCAACAGAGTGTGAACGGGCGTTTGAAGAAATCAAGTCAGTGCTCCGATCAGACATGCTGCTGGCGCAACACAACCCGAAGCTCGATATAGTTGTCGCGGTCGATGTATCACAGAAAACAATTGTGCATGCAGCCGGATTTTTGACCCAGGCCGAAAGAAACTATTGTCAGATTGAGAAGGAAGCTCTTGCGATTGTACTTGCCATTAAGAAGTTCCATAAAATGTTCTTCGAACGTCGTCTCACGCTGCTAACGTATCATAACACCCTACTGACTGTATTTAGCCCGGAAAAGGACATGTGTACACAGCGAACGGATTACAACACTGGATCATTATGTTGCTGAATTATGATTTTGACATCAAGCACTTGTTTACAACGTCCATCGAGCAAGCCAACACAGTATCACGTCTCACTGGATCACAGTCCAGCGAACCCGAAGATGGTGTTATTGCAACTTCCGCGTCGAACCGGAAATCAACTGAGTCCTTTAGAAAGTCAACCGTGTTCTCCTCGTGACTCCTACAATGATTCAAGACGCGACCGAGCGACACCACACACTCCATAAGATCACTGAATAACATCTCACGCAGTGTCCCAAGGCTAGCCTCAACACAGAGCTTCAACAGTTCGCACAACGTCGTAACTCTTTGCTAACTCTTCAAGATTACATTCCTTTCGGTGGACCCGTGGTTGTATCAACGGAACTTCGTGCTTGTGCAGCCCGATAACTTCACACCAAACACCTTGCAATCAGTGGAACGAACGAACGTGCACACAATCCTGTTTACTGACCAGGAGTGGACGGTGGAGTGGAGAACCTAGCACGCACGTGTGCGTCGGCTTCAAAATCATCCTAAAAAAACACAGCTGAAGTCTTGGCCGGTTCAGACAACCTCATCGGCACACACGCACGTTGATTTCGCAGGAACAGTGAGTGGACGAATTTCCCTGATCACCAAAGACACTTACAACTTGTCTGAAATTATTATGCTGTACAACACTATATTGGAGACGATGATAGGGTCTCTATGTCAACCATTCAGTCGACCTGGGCACCCAGAAATTATGGTGACAGTTCTTGTCATATCTCTTAGCCAACTTCTGTTGGAAATGAAGTCAGTCACATCAAATCGTCGCTCTTCTCTCCTTAATCAAATGTCCGTCTCGGAGCGTTTAGTGGACACGACCAAAGGGGTGCTACAGAGAGCCAATAGGGAGGGGGCTAAATCCGCTGTTCTAGAGACCCTTCTGATGTACTACAGAGAAACTCCAAATTCTGAATCACCAAACTAAGTATCGCCGCCAAAGTGCTTTTCAGTCGGAAGCTCCGAGTACCCTTCGATGTTATTGGACTCAGTGTATTACCAACGTGTCAAGAACTAAAAACGTAAGACAACCCCGGAGGAAACCTGCCACGAGATCATCCACATTCCAGTCCACAAAAACTACCGGCAACTGTACTTAGAAACAACCAGGTTGAATGAACATTCGGGCAAATTCTCAGGCGGCACGGAAACGTGATCTACAAAGTGAAAGTTGGTACGCGGTCCCGAGTATGCCACGCAAACCAACTGAAGTCAACTAACTGCATGGACAAGACGCGTCCGGACCAGAACCTATCTTGCGATATTCTAGTGGACACATTAGGTCTTCAGAGGAGCCTCGATAGTCCGATGCCAACGTAGGCAACAGAATCCCAACCACATACTCTTTTATTAAGACGCTGGATGGATCGAATGAGAACACCACCTCGCCGCTTCCAAACCAAGTCCAGACTTCAGAGACGCGAAGAAAGTCTTTAGATGGGGGGCGATTAAGATGAACAAATCCTAACTGCGAATTTGAAATCTGCAGTCATGTTTGAAACCCAACGCCGAAGTGCATCGATTGGACTTCAGTCAACTAGTCAAACTGTTTGGAGCGTTTGAATTATCCCAAAACCATTTTCAGACCCCAAATGCAACAGTAAGTTCCGACACCCAACAGACTTGTTTTACGCGCTCTTCTTTCTGGTGTCCTGGACCGGGGGCTTCAAGGATTTGAGATCCAAACGTTCTGACAGTGGGACATTCGTTGGGAATAGCTGGATTGTTGTTATAGTTTTGCTCATACAAAGGATGCCAATTAGCTGTCTGCCACACCGAATACCTTTTGCTGATCCCGCGGCCGACTGACGTAAAATGTGGGTTGGACAGATGGCGACTAATGGGTTAGCCACAGTAGATCGGGGTCGTCTTCCCGGCTGAGGCCATTGCAACCCAGAGTTGATGGAGTGTAGATACTAAGAGAGATAGCGGTGGATGGGGATCAGTAGTGTGGATGCCGTCGCTGTTTGGCGGAGTTTCTTGTGGAGTAAATACAAACAATGAGTTGCGGCAGTGAATGTCAAAAGGAGACTGCTTTGCGGAAGACGCCCTATTGTCACTTGCGGATTCAACGTTTTTATGTAAGGTGTGGGTACCTTGATGCTAAACGCTTGGATGTAGATGAAAATTAGCAGCATTCAGGTTCCACCTCCTTCTTTCTCTTCGTTTTTAGATAAGGCCTGTTTTTGTCTTCATGGTTTCACAATGGGTAGGCATCGGTGCAAGCCACAGATTTGCCGTTTTCTGTTATTGTAATAGTGACGGACATCCATGTATCGCATAAGCTTAGCGCAAAACTGTCAACTTTATTATACCCTGAGGATTGTAGAGGACGATTCAAACAACTTAGGCCATTCCATGCCTGTGATGTGATAAGAAATACTTTGATGAGGCCGAGAAACTGCTAAGCTCACGTATACACGAGTGTAAGTTGTATTGTAACCAGCCGATCCCAGCTCATAGCCTCAGTGTTACTGTACAAACAGGTCAAAAGTTCACTACAGATCATGTAAAACTGCTCACGCGAGCAAGAACTGCATATGAACAGTGCTAAGGGAAAACCCTCTGTTCGCGAAACTGGGTCACTTGGTATGTGGAATTCAATATCGTAGACGTCAACTGATGGCGGGCGAAAACCAGCCGACAGATATGCACGGTGTACGACAAAGATATCATTTTCGATCTGTTGTTGAGTCGAAACGTTATAGTGAACCATTTACTACCCAGTGCCCGCCTGTGTTCGTTTTTTCAGTATGTATAACAGTTTTACGGTGGGCATTCTTAGGGAACATGAAAATGGATTGCTTCCGTGGTTGAGTACCATAAGGATGGATGACTAGTTTCGCCCACATTCCGGCTGTTCGGTTGTTTCCAGCCTGATATATCAGAAAATGATTGGCCAGTGTACTCCTAAGTATGTCAGCACACCTTTATTCCATCTATGTCAATCACCGTGAGTCTGCAGCTGAATGATACCGAAGCTTAGCAATTGGTGGATTCATACCGATATTCCTTTTTAAAGCAAATGAGCTGAGCTTGGCTTTTACATGCTGTAAACTTTTAGTTTGCTTCAGGAAACTGCTGCCATAATCGTCGATTGAATTTTATAACGCTTCGACGCTGCTATGCACTTGTACCTTTTCCTTCGTCTACATTATTCATCACGTTCTCTATTTTGTATTGCAGCTATATGGCTTGTTTACAAGTTGAATAAAGCCTATCGTTCCGGCAACTCACATTCTCTCTTAGTACCAATCTGTTTCGAATCACCACAATTTATTCAACTTGTAAACAAGCCATATAGCTGCAATACAAAATAGAGAACGTGATGATTAATGTAGATGAAGGAAAGGGTACGAGTGCACAATTTATTCAACCTGTAAAATGGCTGATCGTATCTTGCGTCCTGATCGTTTCGACGCCGACCCTCACTCGCCTACTGCAACTGATCAGTGGCTTCACTGGCGGAAGACATTCGAGAACTTCCTTTCTGCTGCAAAATCGCTTGAAATAGACGCTTTGTCTACTCTCGTTAATTATGTCAGTTCATCTGTATACAAACATCGCGGAATGTGACTCCTACAAAACAGCCATGTGTACACTCCAGAATCTCTACATTCAACCAAAAAATACAATTTTTGCTCGACATGTCCTATCCACTGCTAAGCAAGAGAACGGGCAAAGTCTGAGCGAATTCCTTCAGAAACTCAAAACGTTGGCCTCGGACTGTGATTTCCAAGCAGTCTCTGCTGAATTGTATCGTGAAGAATTTATTCGTGATTCATTCATTCGTGGTTTGAACTCTCATTCTATTCGTCAGCGACTACTCGAATATAAATCCTTGGACCTCACTTCAGCCTTCGATGTAGCTAGACAATTGGAACTAGCCCAACAGCAATCACTCTCTTACAATCAACAACTCTCCTGCACCATGTCCCCACAAGCTATTGAGTACCCTCAAACGCTCGTCCCAAAGGCATATGACATCGAATGTACGGCAGCCACAGGCAACTTTCCAAAACAGAATGGCTCTTGTGCTATTTCTGTGGATTACGTCGGCATCCGCGAAGGCAGTGTCCAGCTCGTGATGCTGTCTGCAAACGCTGTGGAAAGAAAGGGCACTACGAACGGGTGTGTCAGTCTTCTAAGACTATACATTCTGCTGCAATATCGGAATCTGTATTATCGTCTATCACAGTTGCAGCGGCTCCCGCGTGCTTGTCAGATGCTGTCGTTGAGATTTACGTGAACGGTATTCGGTTACAGGCTCTCATTGACACAGGCAGCTACATATCTCATTCTGTTGTTCGGGCACATAAATGGAAAATCCATTCTTCCTGTCAAAGGATCACTATGGCATCTACCAGTTTATCCAGTTTCACACTCGGTCACTGTTTCGTTTCTATTCGTTTCAAACAACTGTCATACAACTCTATCAAACTGTCACTTCTCAACAACCTGTGTACTGATGTATTACTAGGACATGACTTCCTCAAAAGACATAAATGCGTTGAAATACCTTTTTCTGGCTCTGAGCCACCGTTTTCACTTTGCAACATGCTTGCTATTTCTGTTACTCCGCCGTTTCTGTTTCAACATCTGTCGCCTGACTGTCAGCCAGTGGTCACCAAATCCAGGCGCTATTGTTTATCCGATGAACTCTTTATCAAGTCTGAAACTGAACTTTTTGCCTCACCTTGGAGAGCCCAAGTCTTGGTGACGTCTAACGAACGGCAGAAGCGTCGAATGGTAGGGACTACAGCCAGACAATCAATCGGTTCACTTACCTAGACGCCTACCCTTTACCCCGGATTGACGATCTTATTGGGAAAATTTCTCGTTGAGGTATTCAGTACTCTTGATCTCCAGAGTGCGTACCATCAGATACCCATCAAGACGGAAGAGATCTACACTGCTTTCGAAGCAGCTGGCCGTCTCTATCAATTCACTCGTATTCCCTTCGGCGTCACCAATGGTGTGGCAGCGTTCCAGCGTACTATCGACAATATCATCCAACGAGAGAAATTGTCTGGGACCTTCGCCTACTTGGACAATCTGACTATCTGCGGCAATTCAAACGAAGATCATGATCGTAATCTCACACAATTCTTCAACACCGCTCGCAAGTACGGAATCACTCTTAATGAACAAAAGTGTTATGCGGACGCGCAACATCAAATTGTTGGGTTATGAACTCTCAAAAGGTGTCATTAAACCGGATCCGGAACGTCTCCGACCATTGAAAGAGCTACCAGCCCCGTCAAATCTCAAAGCACAAGAGAGAGTTATCGGTATGTTTGCTTATTACTCTCAATGGATCTCACAATTTTCAGACAAAATCAGTGTGCTCGTCAGAAATAAGACCTTTCCTCTTCCCGAAGAGGCTCTGACTTCGTTTATCAATCTTAAGAAAGAGATTCAAGACTCAATGATCGTTACTGTTGAACCCAGAGTGCCCCTGACAGTTGAAACTGACGCATCAGATATCGCCATCGCCGCAACGCTAAGCCAGAATGGACGACCAGTTGCATTTTTCTCCAGAACTTTAACACCATCCGAATGTAAGCATTCTTCTGTCGAGAAAGAAGCCTACGCTATTGTAGAAAGCTTAAAAAAGTGGCGGCATTTTCTTCTGGGTCACCATTTTAAACTCATCACAGATCAGCGCTCCGTATCCTTTATGTTCGATCAAAAAGAGACAGGGAAAATCAAGAACGAGAAAATACAACGTTAGCGACTGGAACTNCTCATCACAGATCAGCGCTCCTTATCCCTCATGTTCGATCAAAAACAGACAGGGAAAATCAAGAACGAGAAAATACAACGCTGGCGACTGGAACTTTCAATATGACATTCTTTACCGTCCTGGCTCTGATAATCGTGTGGCTGATACTCTGTCGCGCAACTTTAACTGCTCTGTTACTCATGCTGTCGATCTAAAAACACTTCATGAATCATTATGTCACCCTGGATGTACCCGTATGTTCCATCTAGTCCGTGCACGCAATCTACCCTTCAGCCTCGAGGATGTCAAACGGATCACCGCTCAATGCAAAGTTTGTGCTGAAACCAAACCCCGTTTTTTCATTCCGCCACACACACCTCTGATAAAAGCAACCCAACCATTCGAGAGACTAAGCATTGATTTTAAAGGACCCATTCCTTCATCCTCAAAGAATAAATTCTTCTTGACAATTATCGATGAATTTTCCCGCTTCCCTTTTGCCTATCCGTGTACCGACACTTCTTCCTCTACAGTGATTAATTGCCTTACCAATTTATTTTCCATTTTTGGTTTACCTTCATTCATCCATTCCGATCGTGGTTCTGCTTTCATTTCGAAAGAATTACTTTCATTTCTCCACGACAAGGGTATCGCAACCAGTCGTACTACAGCCTATAACCCACAGTCAAACGGGCAGGTTGAACGTCTGAACGGTACCATATGGAAAACTATACTGCTGGCACTCAAATCAAAATGCCGTGGTGTTGAACACTGGGAAACTGTGCTGCCAGACGCGCTTCATTCTATACGTTCCTTACTGTGCACTGCGACCAACTGTACTCCACACGAGCGAATGTTCTATCATAACCGTAGAGCTTCCACGGGTCTCTCCTTACCAAGTTGGTTAGTGAACTCCGACAAAGTCCTCCTCCTCCGAAAACAAAACCGGACGTCGAAATATGATCCGTACGTAGAGGAGGTTGAGTTGGTAGAATGTAATCCGACATATGCTCGCGTCCGCCATCTCGACGGCCGTGAGGACACAGTATCCTTACGCAATCTGGCACCAGCTGCAGAGGATACTGTAATGACCGACGAAGCAGAATTAGAGAAGGACAATGAAGCGGCCGATTCAAACTCAGTGGCTCCTCCGGTATCAGCGTTTGAAGAAAATCGTGACACTGATTCCAATAATCACGACGTCTACGAAACTCTTCTGAGTCAGCAACAGAGAATGAGACCCTACGTTCTGAGGAGTCGAGAGGTATAATCCCTACATCACATTACTCGTAGTTTGTGCTCCATGACTCACGAAAGTCCTGCCGAATTTACTTCCGGAGGGAGTGAATGTTACGCACTTGTACCTTTTCCTTCGTCTACATTATTCATCACGTTCTCTATTTTGTATTGCAGCTATATGGCTTGTTTACAAGTTGAATAAAGCCTATCGTTCTGGCAACTCACATTCTCTCTTAGTACCAATCTGTTTCGAATCAAAACAGACGCAGATATATAAGATTTCGTTTGTTCGAAACCTTGCATTCTCTTGGCGTTTTCGTTCTTTCCTCCACTTTGGAACGTACAGTACATATGTGCTATTGGTGTTAACACGACTTTCTGTTTTCTCCCAATGAGCTGCGTTTCTAGTGCTGTAGTTCAATCAGAACCGACATTGCTGTCAGTCATAACACGTGCTGTGTACTAACGCATCATCGGTGCAGTCATACTCGTAAACAAACGGCTAATGTCCGAACGATACATTATGGCACAATGACGTCCAGTCTTCCTGCTGACCAAGTTAAATGAGGTCAGATGGTGACATCTCTTAATTTGCGTCAGGCCACGTCCCGAGGTTCACCAGAGACCTGGTGCAGTATGTAAGATAACTTGTCCCAGATATGGCCGGACGAAGCACTTAATTCAATACCCATTGTGTGTAGCTCATTGTTGAGTACCTGTCTTTGAAGTATATTCAACATGAAAGTGACACATGAACTAGAAAGTATGCCACAATATGAGAGGAAAATGGGATTTGTAGGGTAGAACAGGAGACGTGGAGACAAAAAAAGCATTATGCCAGTGCATACAGAGGTTCGCAGAGGGAATACCGTTCACTTCCATTATTCGTCATATCAGACATTGTCCTCAATTAAGGCTGTTCATTTTCTCTTGGAACCCAGCCGAGAGGCTAGGAACGTCCCATTAAAGCGAAATTTAAGGTCACTACCTACATGTCCTGAACGAATCTCATACGTTAGCTACCAAGCTGCCGCCTTCATCCTAACCCTCCATGAGCAAACAAGGCAGGATGTAGCAGTCCGTGAGTTGACATTCGTAAAATGTGGCCAAGCCAACAACGTCTGTAAAATGAGATCATTATGCTCAGCAGTCGACAGAGTTTATCCGTCTCAGACACGTCGGCGAACTTCTTGATTGCTGACCCGGTGTTCTAATCACACGCCATTAAAGCTTTCGAGACACCGATGAACGAAAACTACTACTCTCTGAACATTCTCCGCGCGGATGGATCAGGTTTCACAGCCGTACAATAGGACCGCTCATACAGTAGCATTGTACAACCGGCCTTCCACAGACAGACTAAGATCACGTCGGCGCCATGGGTGGCGCAAGTTGGTAAACGCCATCCGAGTTCTAGCCATACAATTTGCAATCTCATCACACATCCCACCAGCGCCGATGCAGCGTTTAGGATACTTGAAGTTTTCAATCACCCCTAACGGCTCATCACCAACGGTGAAAGCAAGCACAGTCTTGTCAATCTTGCAACAGTACGTTGCACTTAATAGGTGCAAAGGCCACATGAAGCTGACTAACCGACGTACCTAATCTGCCAAACGTTCTGGGCTTCCCGTGAGACCCCATGGATTGGGGCAATGTCTTTTGGATATCAAATGTCTCGAAAACAAGTAGCAGGAGGCCGTTGCACACCATCATACTTGCAGTTTGTCAGGGCTAACTCTAAAGTCTGGTTTATTGAAAAATTGAATAAGAAGGGAGAGGCTGGACAACTTCGACGCATTTCACTCGAGATGTTGAAAGTTCACGATACGCTGTCCTGGGCTCTAATTTGACCCAAGGGCTGAAGGTGAATTGCCTTATGGATGTCCATATGCCTTTCCTCGGTAGACATTCGTAGAGTGCAACCCTGTCAGCTGAAGCTCAGGCTCTCTGGTGTCTAAAAAAATATATAAATAATTAGTGTGAAGGTGTGTGGTCAGTACGGCCACGGCCGGAGCGAAACCTGGCTTGCTGCTTACGGATATCTCGCTTGCGTGTTTCGTCTAGGTAGACTAAGCAAAGTACAATGTCTACAGGCAACTTCAACGTAATAAGAATCAGGTTAATCCCCTTGCGGTTTGCACACGATGTAAGTGAGCTCATTTTGAAAGTGGAAATAATGTCAGTCAAACCCTAATCATATGGAATGCCTTTACCGACCCGGAGTTTCCGAAACAAAGCCGTCAGTTCTTTGGATAAGTCTACTCCGCTCATAAAATGAGCTGGAGAGATTTCGTCTGTGTCGGGTGCACTGTGATTTTTCATGAACTTGATCTCAGGTGAGACTTCTGTTTCCGAGGACTGGAAAACGTCAACAAACCAATGAGCACAGACAGAGTCTGAAGGCATAGTCAACAGTGTGGGTGGCTAGCTGAACCGTTGTAACAAATGCTTAGTCTGGCGTTCTTAGCAGGTTATGAATACATTCGCTATTAACTTCGCATGCTGCTTCGCTCACAATGGCTTCCTTCATCTTGATAGCGCGTTGTGTCCACCAGATCTCGCGATCCTCTCATAGTTGATTCCGGACTTCCAAGTGAGTAGCTTTGTGAAATGAACTGTACTTGCAGCTGGATGGAATATTCCAGTGAGTGTCAGGAAGTTCAAGTGTCGCATAGAGGCTCGGTGTTTGACGAGTGAACCAGCGGAGATACCACACTTATACACTGCGTGTCGTACAGGTGCCCAATTTGCTTCAATACCGTCTGGTTAATTTACTTACAAGGCAAGAGTTTTTACTTCAGTTCATAATCACCAATGATTCATCTATTTCCTGTGCACCAAAATGCGCCTTCATTGGAAACTCTGAGCTGTGAATTTGCCTGAAATTCATTAATTAATCTATAAGATCGGGGACGTCTGTGTGAAAAAGTGGCTAACAAGTCCTTAGGACGTCTCCAAACTGTAAGCAACACTGAAAACTACCCACTTTGGTACACAATTCGACGATGATATCTCGACTCCACATCAACTCCGGTCCAGCAGAAGCTTTGTATACTATAGCTGGCATGTTTACCAATCTTTCGCCTAGGTGTCTGTAAAGAGAGAGAGAAAGGGTTCGCCGCAGAGTGGAATAATTAGGAGAGACTAGAACTTCAGGAAATGCTGTAGTCTATTTGTAGTCACCTTAAAGTAGGCCGCTACGGTAGTATACCAATGAAATTGTGTATACTGGCTTGAGAAAGACATGCTCTTGTGCGTGTGCAACGGGCGGCTATCAAACTGGTCGCCGGCTCACGATATATCGCGCACGAGTCTCGACTTGAAATTCTTGATCTATATCCACTTGAATTTCGACGACTCCGCGGTGATTTAATTCTCACACACTTTTCTTTAGAGTAGGTCTCGTTGAACAGTTCTCAACAGTAATGGATGACTAGGGCCAACAAGGTCATGCAAAGTTGTCTTAAAAACCCCATCCTGGGACCTACCTCAGACAACAATTCTTTCTCCAAGGGTTATTAGCCAATGGGTCAGCATTCCCTCTGTGATCGTCAGCTAAGCCTCTGGAAACCCTTTTAACTGATCGGTAGATTATAATTAAATTGAAACAGTTAGACTCACAGCTTCTTTGTTCTTGGAACTTGTGCAATCCCCGAGGGCGGTGCAGCATCCCGTTTCATATACTGCCTTTCGAGTTGAGAGATACTTGCTTGATATCAAATAAGACAAACCGACTGAATCCGGTTTACTTGAGCCTCTAACCTCGAATGCGTATGGCAATCGTTGAAAATCATCCAAACTAAAACGTGCCGTTCAAAATCGCCAATATGCTCCATCATAAACTCTGTGGTTGCAGTAATGCTTAAAACCTTGTTTTATCAGACGTGCGAATCGCGACGGTGGTTGATTACATTGGGAATCCAGCTACTGTGCAACGTAGACATGGGAGCCCGAACCAATCAGAAGGAATTTATCTCGAGAAAGGGTGTTGATTGTGCGACCGGTTTATTGACAGACACTTCTTGAAGGCAGACAGAAAAAGCGTGTTCAGGTGTTATTCGTGTATAGCGAGATCCCCTTCGAATTCCCCAAAACCCTGACTTTCATGCGAGGTGAAATTGTCTTATTAGGGCAACCGTATGTGTTCACATCACCCTGTGTAGGTAAATTTGCAAGCCACTGACATCAAAAATGGTGTATTGGCGTGGTTATCGCAACTTTATTCGTGGTTGTATAATGCATCCGCATGATCTCCAGTATTTCGACCATTACCGTTGGGAACGCCGCCCAACCAGTCTGACGCTTGTTTGAATTCTGAAGGTCGACTGGAGTTTCCGTCGACATTCGTCCTCTCTGGCGGCTTGCCGTGCGGTTGTGCTTAAGGTTCTCTCACGTCCAACTCCCTAGCGCCTTTAACTGTTGCGTTGAAGTCCGCTTGTGAACGGTGAGTAAATCAATAAATAAAGTTTGTTTGCAGATCGCCGTTTTCTCATTACGACCTTCTGATTCGCGTTAACATAAGGCTAGAAAAACTTTGGGCGTACCGACCAACTGAGCGAGGGACTAGCTTTACGGTACGTGTTTCGATAAAACCCAACTAGATACGTTGATTGATTGCTTCTCTGATGCGCCCAAAGAATTGTAAAAAGAACATTACCACAGGCATTCTGCCATATTGAAGTAACCGACTCACTCCGATTCGCACACCAAACTTCCGGCCGACAACTGATGCAGCTGCTTGTTCAGCTCATTAACTTTCCTCAGTATTACAGATATGTGTGTCGCTGTTTTTAACAGCTGTCAAGAAAAAACAACGTGGTTCTTCACACTCTTAAAACGCGTTACTATTAATAGTAACGCAGTCGAAGAATTGAACTGGCGCACACCATTAAAAATTCAGCGTGAAAGAAAACTAAACCAAATGTAGTATGAACCAACTGAAGATATCCTCGGATAACACCACCAGTATGCGTATACTGGTGATGCTGTCCATATATATATATATATATATATATATATATATATATATATATATATATAATGTAAGGCTGCACAACCGACGCCACAGTCCGACACACAACCCCATAAGATAGATTAACGAAAATCGGACAACGGCCTGAAGGCCACCAACCAATGATTTAAGGTTCTTATTTCCACTTTCAAATCCAGTACTTGACAAAAGACTGTTGATGTCCTGATACCTGACTGGCATGATCCGGAAGTTGACCAGAGTGCGTTTTCTGTCAATGCGGTGCGTTGGGACAAATGTGTAGAGTTTTGCTTACTTTCGTTCCAAAACGATGCATCATTTTTGTACAACTTTTTGCATGTCTTTTGCGTGTTGTTCAAATTGATAAAAGTGACCTTGTAAGATAATACAAAATTTGTTCACGCAGGTCTGCTCTTCTGTCCGTTGTGCAGTGGCTTGACAGTACTATTTGTCCCACTACGAACATCGTTGCAGCCCTGATCGTGCTTCAGCGGTCCACGGTAACTCCGTAATATCCCGCTTTCGGATACTGGTAATTGGAATATTGTGGTGGTCATCTTGAACACTTGTGAACACTTCAGTGAGTCAAATCCTTTGATTACTGTAACTTGCTGGGAACCTCGTAACTATTCTGTTTCATTCGTTCATTTTTTTTCACCGATAGCCCAGTGAGGTACACTTGCACTTACTTAGTCTATTCAATAACTCGTCTTAATCATTACAAATGCAAACGACTGTCAAATTTTGGTTGCTCTGAAAGCAAACTGAAATCGTACCTCATTCAATACGAAGAAGGCAGTAAGTTGTCCCAATATTTGTCCACCTCTCTCTCTCTTGAACACCTCTAAGTTCGAGGCCTCCAAATTCCTTGCGGACAACTGGACCTGCGAGCTAACTTCCGGGTCGATGCAAAAGTTAGAACCAACAGCGAAACCTGACCTCGTTTTTTCGATTGTGAATCTATGACCTCTTGAACCTCGATCCTGTTGCATCAAAAACAAACATGCTAGAGGATTTGCGCCAGAGTTATAGGTTATTTTGTACACCTTGGTGAGGTTTTCTTTTATCCGCTATCGTTGAAACGAGAATAAATTCAGCTATCTTAGTCGATCATGGTAGCTTAACCTATCACATACCATGCCATGTACCTGGCGAGTTCTATGATTTCAAGGACAGCAGTGCTCTCATTGGTATATGGTAACCAAGCATAGGCAGAACATTCCAAATGGGAATAGACTCTGGTCGGGTACAATGAAATGAACACCGCCGAACCTGGGTTGACGATCTTGGATTTCAGTCGATATATCACACGCGACATTTTGTCACAGTCGCAGCACACTAGACAGACGTAATGAACGTACTATTGATCGAAATACCCAGGTCTTTCGTTTGCTGTTTTATTGCTAGTTCGATCAACTGTTCATTTGCATCCCTCAGATATCCGGAAGTCGACTGGGAAACGTTAACAAGGATACGGACTTTGTAACATTCTGCGGCAAATCCTACCTTAGTGTCCACCGGTGAATCCTCAGAATGTCCTCCTGAGGGGCAACCGAGTTCGACTTACTACCAACCGCCTTTCCATCATTTGAATATTTATGACATCGGCTGACCAGGCTGTAGGTCATGTTCTTTATTATATACCAAGAAGAGCGGAGGGCCGAGGAATGAACTTTAAGGTACTCCACTTAACAGATAATGTTAAATCGCTCCTGGCGATTTAGGGTAATTCACTCAGTAACGCGTATTCGACAATTCCAATAACGCTTATTCAGACGGTCGGGTTGACGGGACTATCTTCCAAGTCCAAAAAACGTCAGAAAAGGCGGTCGAAAGTATTGGAATTTATACGGTACTGTTTAATAAAATTACAACAAAGGTACTATCTCACCTTGAATGTGAATCAACCGGGTACACAAATTATCCAGCAAAGGAGTACAAAATGGAGCAGCTAAGCACGTGTTCACAAACGGCCACCAGTCAACGGGAGATGACTTCAACGTATTCACCGTTCCGCATCATACCAGACAAAAGACGACAAACGTACCAGAAGAACTTCAACAGATCCAACAGATAAACTTCGTTCGACAGTAATCCTCTTAACCTCACCGTGAGCGAACCCCCAACAGGGAACATTTGGTTCCACCTGCAGATTGTTGGGGATACTCCAGCTTTCAATAGCCTCCAACCCAATAGCCAGCGATTGGCGGAATCAAAGGATTTCCGGAAATCTGAATAGCACACCAGAATCCCTTTTTATCCAGCTTCTCCGTGACAGTGTTTGAAGACGTCGGTGGGTTAGTAAGACAAGACCCACCCGTTGGAAGGCCGTGCAGGGTATCACTGAAAAATCTCTGCTCACACAGGGATCTGCAGAACCTCTCTCGTAGTATGCGTTCAAAAATTTTGCTGACGACACTAGTCAGGCTTACTGGTCGGTATTTTGCGAACAACAGATCGATTACCATTTTTGAAGCTGGGAATTTTGGAGACCGTTCCCTAATCCCTCACAACTCCCTCTGTCTTCAGCGTGAGAATGAAAATTCAAGAAAGAGGTGACGCAAGGAATTCAGGTTGACAAGGTGGATGTGGTCCGTTTCTGTTGGCTTTGTGCTGTTTAGCAAGGACATCGCTCGATATACTTCGTGGGACCAATGTCTTTATCTACCATGACCGCGCTCGTAAAGGTATGGTCGAGACTTAGACACCACATTGTCTGATCGACAAACGTTAAAATGGTGCCATGAAAGCGTCCGCTACGCTCGTGTCAGTCGATATAACCTATCTGTTTACAAAAGATTGTGGTCCCAATTTCCTTTCTTAGAGAGGACCTGGACTGAGCATAACCGTAAAACCTCTCGGGGTTCTGTTTGATATCACGCGCTAGGTTGAGCTCATACGCCAGACAATCATTCGTTGCTACCTTGGTTGTTTCTTTCCGGGCTCTTGTAAATCATGGGGCTTCTGTCCTTTTTTTGCTGGGTACTGGCCTCTCAAGCCATACGTCTACTTTGGAACACTCTCTTCAGCAGGGGACGAATCCATAGTTTTCGACCCCTGTCTCTGACTAGTTTTTTGGGGACGGTCCTTTCCATAAAAGCCCGGAAGTAGTCAGCATTGCTCGCCAAAGACCTATCGACGTCTTCTATGGCAACTGATGGGTTCTGGATCATTTTATGGGCCTCCGTTGTCGGTTTCTTATAATCACGTGAGAAAGTTGCGGGCTGTGTGCCTGTTTCACTTAAAGAAAACATGAGAGGAAGATAAAATGTCGTGTGATCACTCTTTTCGAGTGGGGCTGCAAACAACACGTTTGTGATGCGCTTCTCTGAAGACTCATTCTCGAGTCTGACTTTGAGGTTAGCTGACAAAGTCGGAACCCCGTTGCCACAATAGCATGTTGTGTTACTTTGGACTGGTTGGCAGGGCTGAACAATTCATGATTGAAATATGTACTAATAACAGATCTCGATAGCCAGTTGACTTTGAGAGCTTTAAAACCTTCCAGTATGAGCAAGCAATAGCCTGATTGGTAAGCCATCTGGAATGAATTTAGCAATAGTTCGTCTTCCTCTGGTTTCACGACTGCACTTCGATACACTCCGAAGGCCATCAATGTGGGATGACATGATGCAGACTGGCGACAGTTGAATACCCTCTCAACTGCCTTATGGAGATTCTGATAACTGAAAGGCAATCATCTCCGGTGGCATTGCCACGGTAATTGCGATACCACTGGAAGCCGCGCGCCTACTAGCCAGAATCAATTTTTTTCGAGCGAAAGTCTACGAAGTGAATCCTTTTCCGCAGCTCGTCTCTGTTATTGGGCAGACTGCATACATTCGCCAGCATGCATTTTAGCTCCGACGATCTAGGCCTTCTGACTACTGCACAGTTTGGTCGCACCTACTCCGTTGGAGGGGAATTCCGAGGGACAGGTCTATTTTTGATGTGAAGGTCTGAACCAGGAAGATGCAAACCATTTTGCTCCTCGGTGGCTTGCTCTCCTAGAGTGCTGCAATGTCGTCTTTCTCCCTCGGAGCTGTGATGTGCTTCCTGATCGCGGTTTGTGAAAAGAAGCTCGCTTTGGCTTTATTCTGTAGGTGACATCACCATACATGGGTCAGATTTGTGATGCATGGATGTCTCCTGTGACATGTTATGCCTGGCATTCTCTCAGCTATCGTGCCAGCCTTAGTTTGCACCAGACCTCCAATCCACGGTCCAGAAATTCGACTATCAGCGGTATGGAACGATTCGTTCGTGCGTTAGGTACAGTCACCTTACCCAGTCTGTGCGCTTGGCGCCAATTCGCCACTATGAGTGGTCCAGCTTTCGGCAGAAAACTTAGAAGTGGGTGTATTTTTGAGAATATGCAGTGTTCACAATCCTGTACCACCGCTTCGGGGACGTGGACAATTGTTTTCCATCCATTTTTGGAATGGCCTGATATGAACAGTGCACTTGTCTGGCTGCAATGATTAATTTTTACGAAATGGCCATAATGTTACGTTGACGAGCCTCGTGTGGCACCACCGTGCCAGAACCGCATTTACGTTTGTCGGCTTACTAGGATTTTGGCACGTCTAATAATTTATAGGTGTCCCGCAGGCTTCTACCATTCGCCCACCTGGCGTCTTCCCCATCCCGTAGCCCTACTAGTAAGTGACCCTTGTGGTACCTGAGCAGCCCCATTACTCTTTTGCTGGTTTGGGGTAGGCCGTGATGTGTTTCTCAGAGCGCATCGCCATCAGCGTAAACGGCGTTGACTACACGATTGGGCTATTTCCTTGTGGGGGTATACGGGTTGCTGACAGAAAGCCATCGGAGTACACCCGCCTTTTCTAAAGATTTCGTAGTGTTCAGTCACGGCCCTCACAGCAGCCGAACTTCGAGTTTGATTGTCAGTTCCACTCGAGGAGCGGGTGCGGAAAGTCGAGTTGTGTGGGACATCTATTACGGACTCCAATCTACTTAGGAGACCAAGAAACTTTTTTCTCGGGCTTCACATTCCACACAGACCCACCACATATCAGGATATTTGCCGTACAGTTCGTACAACTCTGCGCTCATGCGTGCACACAGTTGATGGCACCATCAGTCGCAAATGTCACACTGTATCCTGAATACCGTTTTTTCGTCCCAACTTGTTTAGGCGAGAATAAGAGACCCGAGATATGCCACCGACAGCAAGTTAGCCCAGCTAGTCCCACTAGTTTGGCGACTCAAAGATTATTAAAGGGGTCGAGGCAGGGAGCTCAAAGTTCTCCGATCCAGTCGGTTTGTAGTGTTCGGTGTCAAGCGGACGTCTGTTGACCTGAAACGCAGAAATTGAAAACATGGTGTAGCACCACTGTAGATTACATTAAATGCCAAGAACAGAATAAGGCCATTATTCTCCTTCAAGTAAATAACCGCCTAACAATGCTCCAAAGCATTTTGTAGAAGCTCAACGGACGACCTCAGAAGAAAGACTATTCCATCGGTTAATGAACCTATAAGGGAAGAACTGTTGCCTAAAAAAAGACCCGGGGTCAGAGCTTGTAAGGCTATCTGGTTTGTCCTCGTAGACCGTCATCGTTCGTCGCGCTGGAGGATTATTCTACCACATCTATCCTGAAAAGAACGTTTATGCGAATTAAATTACCGTGAAAATTAAAATGGATGGAGATCAAGACTTCCAAGCCGGAGCTCGTGAGCAAAATTTCCTAATCCTGTGGCTGGTCTGGTGATGACGATTCAGGCATGTTTAACGGCAAAAATGTCTTTCGTTGGGTCAGTTTACACGAACTGGTTAGCATAGTCGGATGGCGGCAAAGCGCTCGAAACGTCTTCTCATTCATGCAGAGATAGTGCACTAAACCACTGTAAGGAAGACAAATCTCTTTTCCCCCATTGTCTAGCCATGATACATGGATGTTGAGCTAAGCGGCAGTCAGATCTGTAGACTTTCCTTCCGATCTACTTCCCTGATATCTACTATTCGGAACGAACCGTGAATCACGAGGGCATTTCCAGAGTTCTCACCAAGCGACATATATCCACACTTACTGTCATTCCGTGGGAGGTTCCAATCGTCCGACCGGCAACTAATCGCTTTAAATTCAATCTGTAGTGCAGTGAGGTAACAGGCATTCAGAATTTTGAATCACTGGCATATAGAAGAACGTTGCTGGACATACCATTCGGAAGGCCATTGATGTGGAAAAGACGAAGGATCCAGATAACGCAACAACAAATGGCTTTAGAAATGTCGGATGAGTCCTCTGAGTTCAATGCCCTCGTAACCTTCACCTTTACCAAACGACCCTGCGTCTCTCCAGCACCGATTACCGCCTCCCGCGTATTTTTATATGATACGACACATTTATCGGGAATGTCCGGAAATTCACGTCATTCAGACACAAGCCCATCGCTTAGACCATACGAACTGCCAATAGGGCTGTGGCCAACTCTGGTCTAGAAACGGCTCTTAGGAGTGTCACTCGACCTTTCGAAAATGGCAATACAAAAAGTCACTAACCGTTGTCTTCAAATAAACAAACGCAGGCAACTGTACTACATCGCACTTCAGATGCGACAAACCTGCATGCCATTCAGAGGCACTCTCTGCAAACTCATTAGGTCTTATGCACCTGGAATTCTGCAAATCATCAAGTTTTCCCGTTTTTTAACCAGCCATGCGACTGTAAGCTATATTGATTTTGAGTAGAGTATCCCTCCCTAGCGTTTCGCGGCACAACTCTTGCTACGATATCTTTTCCCGCGGGTGTCGTGGGGCAACTAACCCAAGGGTCATACAAGCTACAGATGACGGGTAAGATGTCACACCTTGTGAATGGTTTCTCGGACAGTTCAAAGCTTACGATGAATTGGTTCAATATGACGCCCCAATTGATACCCACAGTATGCTGAGACGGCAACCTACCTTCAATCTCACAATCAAAGGGCGCTCAGAACAAACGACATTATCAAAGACTTCGCAGTTATTTGATAGCCTGTTGGTTAAACAAAATCCCCCTCTAGATGAGAGTTAAGTTAAACTGTCGACAGAGATGGTTGCCTAGGATGCATCTAGCAAAGAGGACCGAAAGACTTCAGCGCAAAAATCCGTGTGGATCGCTTGAAATATGCTATCCTCGTGCATACGCTTAAACGTCTCCGCAGCTTTCCTCAGGGCCAAATTTGCCCGAAAATAAACAAGGTGGCCCCAACCATATGAACCGATAACAGATATTTCTTCGGTTTGACTGTGAAATCAGCCTGAGGCCCTCAAACTATCCTCAGGGCGGCATGATCTGCTTCGGATTCACGAACTTTCGAAAACTCCTCCTCAGTATCGTTTGCAGCCGCGATCACTTAAATTCTAATCTTCAGCAACACATTTACAAGGGGCGAGGCCCGGTACCTATAATGGTCGATGATTCAGAGATGCGGCACGATATTTTGCTACGCCTTCACGTACCACATGAACCTTGCCAGGATTCTCAAAGCGGCACACATGTTGGTGTGAATATCTGAATATCTGGACATGCTCAACATTCACTGATTCCTCTTCGATGTGTAGTTCGCTAATGTGAAACAATATTGAAGCAGTAAACCTCATATATAGTTCTTCCTCACACAACAAGCGCTTTCATCAAACGGTCAGACGATGCAGAGCTACAATTCGACTGGAAAGCAAAAGAACCCCCACAGCTCGTCATGACGACGGAAATTCGAAATGACCGTTAAGCAGATAAACACAATTCTCAACAATCGTAACATCTTACTTATCTTCCTGGGAATGCGGTTCTGCAACGTTTGCCGTATCATCAAACTCCTGGGGCACGGAAGCGCATGATTTAGCAACCGTTTGCCCAGTGGGCCACAAATCCTTCGGCAAAGCAGGGTTTTAATCACATAAGACTGTTTCCGTCCAGTGGCTCTTTGATCAAGTATTCATCACATCCAATTAGTATATTAGCATCTCTTCAGTCGATATACTTGAAATCAATTCTCTTCGATTGCTGCAACCGCTCACTCACAACTGGTAAGGGAGCTACAAGTCCAAACGCCAAATTCTTTGTAGTGTGCCCCTTGTCAACCCCATCAGTTTCATCCCTTGACGACAAAATCAACTTCATCTTTGACCTAGCAAACTTCGTGGTGAGTACACCATTGAATGTCTTTATTGTCAGGCATGACTGAACTGTAGCAATCTGGTGTCTATTAACAAAGTTTCGTTTGGCAAGGGGTGTACCTCAATCGCTGACAAGAAAAGCACAATTTCTGGTAAACCCTGTTTCAGTTTCTACACACCCCGTAAGGACCCCAAGTGTATGCAATTATCGCCGGAGCTCGTTGTCATACATACCCCAGAGTTGTTAAATGAAGGCTGTCGGGGTTTTGCAGCTAACGGCAATGGTGACATTTGCAACCGTATTCAGAACGTGGGTTTTGTAGTGGACAATCCGAAGACCTATGGGACACATTAAGACTCACGAAACACATGCGCAGTTAGTCTGCACTAGACTACTTACCAAGTGCATTAAGCTCGATGAATCCGGACTACCATTCAAAGCTTTGCCCAAGTCCACACAAACCACAATTCACAAGACCGTAGTTTGTGTTGGTCAAATTCGAAGTTTTTACCAGGTTCTTCCTTGACTCCCGTTCTATGGCTATATTTCGAATGATTTCATTAGGGGCACCATGACTACTCTCTGCAGTTTATCTGGATATGCATCGCGAAACGAGTCCGCTGAGCTACGCAAACGTCGGTTCGTGACTTGCTACCTGATTTAGTCTACCTTCTTCGTTCACAATCTGCTGAAATGTACTCAGGGAATTTAAATCAGCTTCGCAGTTCATCTGTTCGATAGTAAAACTACGATTCTTCGTGCGAACGGACCAACCGTTCCAGTCCATCAGCAGTGTAGAAAACATGTCGTGTGCCCATCAATAAATCATCAGTCTGAGATCTTGCAAAATGATACGGCTGTCAATCATGCCCCTGCTATGTCTCTATGGTCTTCGTGTGTGCCGTTCATGGTTTCAACAGTATTCAGTCCGCGCTTGCCTCGCGAGCTACTTCCTCAAAAATACTGTGAAGAGTAGTGCACTCGCTGACCGTAGGCTACCGCTCTGTGGTTGTGGAACATTCGAATGTCGTGTCCATCATTCATTGAACCTGTGCAGTTAAATAATACCCAGTCCGCTTCTTACCATCGAAACAAGTATGACAATGAAAAGAGAGACTCAGCACACTCACCTCGTGGGTTATTAGTAACCTTGGGAGAACACGTTGAATTGGAGAGTCACGGAGCCGCATGTGATTTAACTCCGAGACGGGGGTGAGAAATCAACGACTGGAGTGAGAGAAAAATGACTTGGAATAAAAAATTATCAAAGGCACGTGATGGAGTGCAACTATCGAGAACGTCTTTTACTTCGGTCGCCTCACCACCTGTTTATTTTTTCCAGGGTGTTGGATTGATTACCAGGTTGCCACGACTACTCGGATGAGTACGGAATAAATGCACTAAATCTACGGACAACGCGACTTCAACAACAAGGTGGTTTGAAACTAAGATATAACGCAACGAGCAAACCGCTAACATCGTAATACACAGAAACTAGAAGCTTTATGAATTCCCTATTCGTGTTCGTGGACGTCAGCCCAGGGCAGAACATTAGGGGTCAATGAGAACCAATAGGGACGAACTTGGGATGAGTCTTGGTCATGAAGTTTGTAGTGCGTGCGTGCTTAAGGCATAATTATGTCAAAAAGAATTTTAAATCATTTTGGTACATTGAATTCGACATTTTAATGCATTTTTTCCTGCACTTAAGTTGGTTCCTTGTTCAACTCACCATAGAATGCAAATTAACGAACCGCGGTTTAAAGGGACGTTATTTCGTGGGAGAACATTCAAGTCGGGTGTTGTTTCGGTTTTTACGACGGTACTTATTGTTGTCTACAGATGGTTGGCTTGTCTAGGACGTCGATGGTTTGAGCATATAAAAAACGCATGTTATCTAAGCTCCACATTCGTGCAGAAGTATTCTGGTTGAGCCATACAATTTGATGCCACCGTGCGTACACTACTGAGTAAGGGTTTTCACGTATGGTTTATCGTGAACAACGGAGTATAATCTTTGAGAAACACTACTCGTTTCAGACGACTGCTGACACAACAAGTCACACTTTCGTACGACACAAAAGGATATGATATTTTTGGGCGGTATCTAACAGGCGACTAGACTTTTGCCTTAACTTGCCCCGACCTATATACGGAAGATTTTGCCAGTCCGCAACTTTGGCGTAAACAGAGTACAACGTTCCTGATTTCCGAACCAACTGACAAAGTAGCGTTGTTAGAATCACGTTATGAACGGCGTAAAAAGTAGGTAAGCAACGGACCTTTTGCTTCTTTGACAGGATTCCAATCAGACAACGGTCGTCCTCAGGATGAAACACGATTTGGAAAAATTACTGAGCAGTAGGATTGGGGTAACAGAAGAACATCCCTGAGACAGATTGGGCATGTAAGTCAAATAGATAAATGGCCTACAAGCGTGGAAGTATAACAATGACGATTGGTCACGCTGGTATTCAGTGTGAAGTACGATGCAAACCCGATGAAGTGACGTATTGCGATTTCATATAGATCTCATAAAACATGCGAACTTAGGCGTCTCTGTGAGAAGACTATGTGTGATGCACCCTGAAAGCCTTGATGAATCTATTTTCAGAACTCAAAATCGACGATTATGTCAACACGATGCCTTTATAAAAAAATGATACAAAACTCATTTTTCAACAAAAGCAAGACTATTAGCACATATCATGTACATGATTTTCCTTATTATAACACAACTGCTACATCCAGTGAACTTTATATGGTTGTTTTGAAATACGCGTTTGAATATTCCAGGGAAATTTTGAAAATTTCACTTCGCTTCCAGAGGGCCGTTTTCAATTTGTTTTCATCTTGAAATACTATACTAGCGGGCTGCACGATCGCCCAAACTCGTGAGTTGATTTCTGCCTGATTCACATGGTGACATGGGTGTTTCTAAGACCAGGGCAGTCACACAAAGGTGTTCATCACAGGCAAAAAGAAAACCTGGCCCAACCCTGGAAATGTGAGTGGCAGCACATTCTAACCAGTCACTTTTCTAGTGACGGTTTACTCTCAGAACAACCATGTTTTTTCATCGGATACAACCAACCAAACTTGTAATAACTAGTAAGCTTGTGCAACACTCCCCGGTTATACTATTTATTCGAGGCTGCATCCCGCCAGCTACGGCGACTCTGCTACAATTACAGTTGCACTCTACAGCGGTTAACCTTGTTGGTAAGTATCAGCGCCGTGTTGAATCATTCGTTCACTGATTCAGGTTCACACCGAGTTACGCGTTATCCGGCGACCCAAGGACTACCTTTATTTTCGAAACGGTTAATGAGAAGGCACTTGTAAAAGCTGCAGTTGATACGTCACCTATTTAATTAAGCCTCACACCTTGAACATGAAAACCTTCTCAAAACTTAGCAAAGACTGCTCGCGCTGTAATGTTCGGACGTTCAACTGCTGTTCGAGCAACCCTCAGCCTACTCGCAACGTCTGTCAATAGGCTGGATCTAAAATATTCGTGTCCATAAATTCTGGGCCCGCTGAGCAACCATTTGGGATCCAAAGGGGAAGAGGGTCTTATTTGGGGGAGTTATTAGTTAGGTTCTAAGGTACAAAAAAATTAGTATAAACCAAATATAAGAAGATGACAAACAAACCTTGATATTAAGTTCACCAAATGTTCAAGCTTCGAGACCAACCATTCACGTGAATGTGACCAAATTTAGCAGCTGCATAATGGCGAACTGATCGAGCGCAGATGAAACCAGGGTACATATGAACAAAGTCCAGCAGTGGGAAGTAAGGAAGAAAAACTACGCGAGAACAAGTTTCCACAAGTAAACGATATCAATATTTGAATAATACATTAAGATTAACGTTCGTGAGAGAAATGATTTGTGGCGCGCGTAACTTGAATGGTCGTGTCAGTCTTTGCAAGAAAGGCTCGCAATCACTACCAAGAAGATTTCCAATGTAAGAAGAAGAAGGATAAACTAAGAGGAAATAAATGAAGACAGAGAACCTGGTCACCGATTTTCTGTAAAACACATAACGGTCGTCAAACACTCAACACAAACAGCTATCTTAACACGGACAACGAAGTTGACCACTAGGCACTGCTCGGTGGTTCACAAACTATAACACAATGACACGCACGAGATCCAGCAGCATCGGTGTATCGGATGTATCGAGTGTTTGTGGCCGATTCGGCTGCCGCATGACTGTTCAGAACGGCATGCAGTGCCAGACATGTCTACACTGGTACCACACTAAGTGCACCGGCCTTAAAGAGCATCAGTACACTCTGCCGGCTTCTTCAAAGAAGCCATTCATCTGCATGAGCTGTTTGTTTCGTGAAAGCTGAATTTCTTCCGGTTCTGTATCCGTCCCGCTGCTCGCCACCTCCAGTGAACAAAAGCAAGACACCTTT
>LOND01000276.1:35783-76818 GCA_014220965.1 Paragonimus kellicotti
CTTACGCACATCTTCTTCAGCACAGTACTCGTGCAGCAATTCTTTGTCCCATTAGTCGATAACAGTCGGAGGGGTCACAACAAGAAGCTCCATAAGCTTCGACCCCGAACCTTCCTTAGGCAACAGTTCTACTCTTACAGGGTTATCAACCACTGGAACGACCTTCCATTAGAGGTTGTTAGCTGCTCTTCTAGGGACCGTTTCAAAGTGTTATTAGATTCTCATTTACTTAAAACAAAATGTTAAATTAGTATTTTGTTCTTTTCTATTAGAAAAGTGTTTTTACTATGTTCTCGGTATTCTCTGTAACCCCCAAGAGCGGTGCTACACCCAGTTTTCAATGACTGCCTTTCAGGTCAACAGAAAACCGCTGACATCGAAACGGACAAACTGACTGGATCCGGGTGAATTGGGTCCCCAACCTCGAACCCGTGAACAAATCGCTGAAATCGCTGAAAACCGCTGAAAAGTGGAGTTGACGTCACTCAAGCAAATGGTCATCCGTTTGGTCGGAGCAAAACGACTGTTTACAGATCAAGGAATGATGGGATGCATGAATCGCCAAGGATGAGGTCATAGAAGGAAAACGTTTGATATTGACATCAATAGTTTTACAGGGCTGAGAGTGAGTAACAGTAAAGGAAATATTACAAGTAGCTGGGGCAGGAGTAAAGATGGTTGATGCAATTTATTCGAGGAGTATAGTGAAGTGCAGGGCTGCATTTCGGAATCAGCGAAACAAAGCACGGCAATCTCTATAATATTCCAACACACCTCAATAGACTCGGCAAACAGTCCTGATGTTCGCTACACGAATCAGACAAAGTTAAAGGTATGACGCTCCACATTTATAAATTGCAATCGACTGCATTTTCGATGAATTGGTGTATTTTTGGGTATAATGGGGTATATACGTCATCTTTTCTGAACACAGAGGAATAGCAAATGTACTTGATGATTAAGAATTAAAATCTGTATTGTAAAAGCCGAGAACTTAGTCTCGGTCACTATAATTTTCATGTATGTAGTACTTGTCGAATATGCAGGTTTCCCAGCTGTCACGCATGGGTCGGTGCGGTGGGTTCAATTTGTGAACAAATACTGTATTACTGATGTTTCTCGTGAACGTTGAACACAATACGGCTTAAATTATGATTTAGTTGGCTCACTTGTCTTCTTTATTGCTACGGGATAGAAAACAGTTTTAACCATCAGTACTGCGTACTCCAAAGTACTACCGTGCACCAACGTTGGCGAACCTAACTCGGAGAATGCCTGCCAGCCATTTTAATGCTCCCCTATTGGGGGCGCTAAACCGGAGGGGAAAAATAGAGAAGAGGCCGCTTTCAATTTGCATTCCTTCAAGGTAGTCATTGATATGCTGAAAGAAGTACTATCCAACGTACCCCATCAGAGGCTGCACCAGAAACTTAACAGTGTTATGGGGCGACCATGAATTTCATTGATATCAGGAAATGTTTCACAAATACTGGTGATGGGGCCGCGGGTGGACGCCGTGAGCGAAAGCAACTGCTTATCCAAATGAAGGACATCCCATGAAAAGTACGTTACCACCTAATACAATATCAAGCGTTCCCACTTTCATTATTATACTTATTTCACAATAGAACGTTTGCTATTATAATGAAATGTTCTTTTTATTGACCTATGCAGACACCTCAATTGAGTGCATCGTGGAGAGCAAAATATGGATCAGGATTATGCGGACAATGTCTCGAAAAGACAGGCTTTGCATGGTGATTTTCGAAATATAATGCTCACTAACACAGTTTTTTTGTGCTACAGCGTGTTGTCCGATGGCGAACTAATTCTGTCGTGAAGAAATTCGAAGAATTTCATTGTGCTTATATACGGAAGAAATGTGGGGCAGATATGCTGACGGATTCGGTACTAATATCCCCGAAATAACAGTATTCGTTTATTGAGAAAAGGTTAATAAGCTGACTATAAAAGCAATGTTGACGACGTGAATTTTCAATTGGTACGCACTTGTACACCACGAGATTGTTACTAGTGTTACCACTAATATGACCAACCAAAGTATTAGAAAACAAAAGATGGTATGTTATTACAGTGAAAAAATATAAGCCAATCGATTGAGAAAGAAGAGAACCATCGACGAATATGTCAGTACTTTAAGTATAACAGAAAACCATGGAAATTTAGGACTGAGAAGGAAAAACTCGAGAAACTCGAGGGATAAGTCGAGGATATTTGTTCAAAAAAGAAAGCCCAATGGCGAAGATTTTCAGAGACCCGTAACCAACACAAGCTTTTGTTCAAGGCTATGTTAGGTCTCGATAATAAGGGGGACTTGGCTGTTGGTAGGAACAGGAATGTCGTCGTGAGATCCATCCCTGAGCCCATTACGAAGCGAGGTAATCCCAGGGAAAGGTAGGCTAAATTTCACCAAGCGAATTATCTAAGGCAAGCAAATATTCTTCAGCATCTGGCTATTGAACGGTTTGTTAAATCGCTCCTGGCGATTTAGGGTAATTCACTCAGTAACGCGTATTCGACAATTCCAATAACGCTTATTCAGACGGTCGGGTTGACGGGACTATCTAGGTCCAAAAAACGTCAGAAAAGGCGATCGAAAGGATTGGAATTTATACGGTACTGTTTAATAAAATTACAATAAAGGTACTATCTCACCTTGAATGTGAATCAACCGGATACACAAATTATCCAGCAAAGGCGTTCAAAATGGGTAACTAAACACGCGTCCACAAACAGCCACCAGTCAACAGGGAAATGAACGCATAAATAAACGATCGGGTACAGATGAAGATGAGAACGTGTCAAACAATACCAAGAAGGAAGTTTTAACAGATAAGCAATGATAGTTATAAAAAGGAAGAAAGTAAACATTTTATGTGCAGTTATGGTACAAAATTCATCATGATCGTTTACTGCACACAGCAAAGACAAATAAAGGCAAATTTGGGATCGGCTTTCTTTAAACAAACCAAACGTGTTTTTAAGGATTCATCACCCTGCATCATACCAGACGGAAGACGACGAACGCACCAAACGAACCTCAACATATCCAGCGGGAATAATGAGTTTGGGAAAACGGAAGGCAAATACATGCGATCCGAAGCTCACGGTGGTTGACTTTGCTGACACTAGGTTACGAGGCAGAGTCCTATCAGAAGAAGGGCAGATATGCACGACTACTGAAGATTGAATTACATAGACACCAGTCGACTCGGCTTGGTGGAATAATACCAATCCTCCCAGTGGTACTTGATTACGAATTTGGAAGCAGCGCTGTATTAAAGATTTGGGACCATGGGTACGGCTAACACGTCAGAGGAACAAAAGAATGGGAGAGAGACGGAAGATTTACTCCTATTTTAAAAGCCCCCAATCGTAAAGAGTATGGATCGTTCAGGCTGAAGCTGGGAGGAAATGAAAGACCTACTGCAAAAACAGGAGAATGCTTAGGTAAAATGACAGAGCCATGGGATGCTCCTCAAATCGAAGAAATTGAAACAACGGATGGTTGTGAAAAGTCCCCGAGGGTCTTGTATACCAATGCTTGTAGTCTTGGGAACAGATTGCGTGGGCTCTCAGGGGAAGTGAGACGAGATGATGTCGTTGCGATCACTGAGACCTGATTACGAGAGGACACGTCCGTGGATAATACTTGTCTCCTGAAATATTTAATCAACGGGACAGATAAACAAGATGGCGGAATGGGTGGGGTGTTCTGTTGTTCACAGCTCAGCGCTGTGACCAGTGTCAAGAAGAGGAGTTGAACGTGGGGAATATTCAATTATTTAGCTGTTCCATGGCAGACAGCAGAGCAGCGTTGCTGCTCCTGTGAGTTTACAGGAACCTTTCTCTTCTATTCGACAGGAGGATTAGCAACTACTCAAGTAAGCATGCCGCAACGACTCCTTATTGTAGGAGATTTCAATGTTCCAGAGGTGGATTGAAGATTGATGCATGCTGCCAGTGGTACGTTTGGTGAGGCATTGTTAGACCTATTATAATAGAAGGCTACTTAAACATATCAAGGGGGTTACTAAGTGAAGGGATGATCCAACTGTGACTGTTATAACAAGAAACCCCGATGACATTTGAACCTGATGGTCGGAACACCCTTGCGCGAGAGTGATCATTTGATCATACGTCTGCAGTTTAATTGTGCCTAGTACCCCTGTCAAATGTCGTGGATCTTTTAGAGGCGTGAATGTCGGATGCGAAAGAGTTGATTTTGATAGGTTGTCATGGGGCTAACGATTACAACAATTCTTAGGCCATAATTAAAAACCTTATGCAACTAACTGACATACGTGCACCACTGAGACGTAGTCGGGGTAAAGGCACGCCTCTGTGGAAGAGAACTAGATCCGAAAAGGCGCAGAGACGCAAAAGGAAAGCCTGGGCTGTATAAACAGCTTGGAATTACATTAGGTTTGTCAGGACAAGACGGCTAGAAAGAAGTAGTCTGTAGCAAGAAGTCTGGAGTGAATCTGGCAACCAACCATCATGAGAACCCCAAAGTTTTCTATAGATATGTCCAGGCAGAAGGGGCCATTACAAGAGGACTCAGTAGCACTGTTGATATTCACGGCAATGTTATCAATTCGCTGCCGCAAAAAACGGAGGTTTTCCGCCGGTTTTTGAGTCGGTACATATTCCGGAGTCTGGAATCACCACAGGGTCTGCATAAGGGCCAATGATAGGGAAAGTTGAAGTAGGAGTGGAAGAGGTGGAGGATAGACTGGATAAACTAAACGTGAGTAAGTCGATGGACAGGACTGTATCCAACCAAGACTATTAAGGTCTCTCAGTATTGTCTTACAGGAGCCTCCCACTGTGTTGTTTAATTTTACCCTCCAGAAGACTATCATCCTGGATGACGGAGGAAGGCAAGCGTTGTACCCACCCATGGTGGGGTAAGCAATACGAGGTTGGAAACTACAGATCAGTAAGTTCCATAGCGGCTGTTCTAAAAATGCTGGAGATAATTATTAAAGATAGGATTTTGAGGCACCTTACTGAGAATGGGCTTCTCTTCACGGACTTACATAGGTTGACGAGGAATAGGTCTGGTCTCACCAACCTGATTTGCTCACTCACTGAGATCACGGAATGGTTGGTTAAGGAGAGAGAATGTTGAGGTTTGTTATTTAGACCCCAGGAGGACATTCTATTCCGTGAACCACCGATTGTTTACCAACAAACTAGACACCTTTGACATTTCAATACTGCCAGTATAGATACACGACTTCTTTAGGAGCCGTACCTTTCTTGCACATATAGCAGGGCAAAGTTCAGCAGAAGATTCGGCAATTAGTGGGGTAGTTTGGAGATCAGCGCTTGGACCACTACCATTTTTGATGTTCATCAACGACCTTACTAAAATCCTGAGATGTCCCTGCTACATCTTCGCTTACGATTGAAGATTTTAAGAAATCTTGAGAGCATGCATGTGCATAATGATCTGAATACTGTTCAAAGGTGAGCAAATGAGTAGCAGCTATCCTTTAAATTGGACAGGCGTAATCGGCTGTATGCGGGGGAACAGCCAGGGTAGGTCAGGATTTTGGCAAGGAGGGTCAGGAGAGGGAACTGAGAAGGGTGTAAACAACAAAGGACTCGGGAGTGTTCATGAAAGGGAAGCTCAAAGTTTCAGAGCAGTGTTTAAAGGCGGCCCGAAAAGGAAATGGAGCGTTGTATATATTAAAGAAAACGCACGCGTCAAGGAAACCATAGGCGGTGTTACCCATTTATGAAACTAATGTGAGGTCATATCTGGAATACTCTCTGCAGGTTTGGAGCCTACATTTGGTGAGAGACACGAGGGTACTTGAAAGGTTCAGAGAAGTTTTACAAGGCTACTGGGAGAAATGCGGGATAACCCGTATGAAGACAGACTAAGAAAACTTGATCTGTCTTCTCTTGCGCGAACGAGGGTTAGAAGGAGACGTGGTGGAAACCTTCAAGGTTCTCAACGAGATAACCGGAAATGAGTCGAAATCCCTCTTTGGTCTTCGTACAAACCAGCACCTCCTAGGCCACAATCTCAAGTTGGAGGAGAATAAGGTTGCTACATCGATTAGGGTTAACTCCTACGTATGTGGAGTCAACAACTGTTGGAACATGCTTCCACGTTTGTAGTATTATCTGATAGTGTGACAGAGTTCAAGAGAAAGCGTGATGACTGCCGACCATCTTTTGTTTGGGTGAGCTTGTTAGTACTTTTCTTTTCATAGATTCAAGTTATTCAACCTCTCATCTTTATCGGCCACCATTGTTAACTTTTTTAATGTTATTCATTGTTTTCGTTCATTTATTTACAAAGAGTCCCAGTATCTAAAAGTATGGGTTCTAAAAACCGAACCCATATTGGTCTTACACTTATCTTTTGTTCACGTCTTTTTAATGAGAGGATAAAATTGTGTGTATCAGTGGTGGCTGTGAACTTGCTGTGTTATGATGGCACTGATAGCCTAAGCTCCTCGGCTTTGTCCGATAGCCGTCATGATAACTCATTGAAGTCAAAAGTCTCTCCTCGTGGCCGTCGCAGCACCCAGTGCCCTCGAAAGCTCACTGGTGCAAAGGACTGAACGATCTCTGGTTGAAGCCGCTTCGCCCGGGAAAATGAACTGAACTGAACATCAGTGACGATCCGGAGACGATTTTTCAAGGATAGGCCCGTTTCTGTGACCTCAGAAGAAAAATCATCTTCGAGTAGAGAAATTTTTGAAGCGCAATTGAAACATACGGAAACTCTTGAAAATTAAAACCGAAAATATCGTAGGTTTTAATTGTTTGGTTACACCAAGTCAAGCGATGTGACCTTCGCCTACATTCGAATAAGATTTTGGGTTGTTGCTGGCGTGTTCCTCTCGTGATGGATATGCCACAGCAAGCATTTTCAGACTCTGAAGATGAGCTAGAAATGGATTTCAACCCTTCTCTTGGCAGCCTCAGCGATTCTAACTCGTCATGCACCTTGGATTCTGGTGTAAGCTTAGGAACTCGTACAACTTCCGACAATAGCTGGTCTCCTTTGGAGATCGATAACCAGTGGTCTGACTCCTCTGATTCGTTACTTTCATTTGAAGCGCAGAGTGTCCTAATCAGTCAGGCTGTTTACTTTTTACAATCTTCTGATTCGGAATGCTCACTTAACGCGTCAGCTTACTTGTTTCATTTGTGTCGCGGAGGTTGTAGTCCTATGCTTTTTCAGGCTTGCCCTTATATGCTCGATGCTATGCTTTCTGTTGTCCGTTCTCCTTCGACCCACGCCATTGAATCGTTTCACTTTCTCAGTGGTATATTATACTATCTTTCACACATTGAAGAAGGAGTTGACTTCATATTATCATCTAATGGAGTAGAAATTCTCTCATACTTCCTGGTCAGTCCTCTGGAATCTGTTCTGTATTATACGGTTGCTGCACTTCACAGTTTATTATTAGCTCGACGATCTGCGCGAGATGTCGTGCGTGACTCATGCATTGTCGGTCGATTGATATTGTTATTGAACCTCTCCGTGTCGTACAGCGGGATCAACGAGCAACACAAGAATGGCAGTCTGTTTCCTTACGTGAACCCCAAATTTTTGGCTGTTCTATGCGATTCCCTTCACATTCTAGCCTATGGACATGAAGCTACCAAAAGGATATTCATTGAACAAGGCGCCATACGATCATTGGTTCAACTTAATCAGTCACTCCTATTACGAAAAGCTGTTGTGGACTGGTACCCGTTTGTTGCGAGTGTTATCTGCCTGGTTGCCGGCTAAATTGGAAGTGCTGGCCAATGATACTTCCCTTCAATTTTTTTCGCATTGTGTAAGTTTCGGCTCTTTTCGGGTTACAGCCAGTGCGTTATGGACGCTTCGAAATCTGTCGGATCTCATTCTTGATAAATTGACCGTGGATGTTATCCTTTCTGTTGTTGAGCGACTCATTTCCCAGTTACAGCATTCCTTTAAACCGATGGAACAAACGGTATCTCATCAGTCAGTAATTGATTCCAAAGATCACATCGTACTGTGTCGTTGTATCATGGACATCGTTGGAAACCTGACCTGTGGAAATTGCGCTGTCAAGTGCCATCTAGTAAAAGTAAGTCCCTGGTTCAAATCTTGGGTTTGTATAAATGTACGTTCTTCTGTTTCAACCATTAACGATATTGGTCAGTCTAATCCCGTCGTATCGAACGTTTTACTGTCTCGTTGTAATGAGCCGTAAGTCTAGTTAATCACCCACCGGATTTTATACATTAATTATGAATCGCGTTTTCTCCGTATCCCAGTACTTCAAATTTACGAACAGTGGTGCCTGGTCACTCATGTCGAGTTGGATGTAAAACATCGTTAACATTCTACGAAAACATTAACTATGCTTTAGGCCTTATTTTTCATGCATGAAAACAATTCGTACATCCGGCCTAGTGTTTCGGGTAAATGAACTGAAGTGTTATATGCTGTTCTTTATATTATTAGATTACAATGTGAGAAGCCTGTCACGATACAAATTTCTTTAAAACTGAAAAAATATCAGTTTTTTCACATTTAGGGGTTTTGGTTGATACAAATTGAGCACAGCTTGGTTGATGTTACCTTTCGCATTCACACGGAGTTTTCATGAATGTTCTTTCGTATTGTAGTTGAAATTCGCTCTCAAGTTATTCATTTGGCGTTTCATTCTAGGAAGCAAAAGGCAGCTTCATGCCTGGCAGCCCATGTGCCATCACAACCAAATATATTATGACGATTGCTAAGCGTTAATTGTCATTCTTCTCAGTATTTAAATTGACAGTCATGTGTGCTTATTAGGTTTTTATTGTGCACCGCATTGTTTTCTTATTTAAAGTCTCTGATTTGTTGTCTCAGGCTTACCTCACCGTTGTTGCTGGCACTCTTTTTAGCAAACAGACAACAAAGTAGCACGCACATTGTAATTTCCCTTTCGAGAGTGTGGATTTTATCTGTTCTTAACCGCTGCTTTTTCAAAACTTCGTATGAACAGGCCATACTTAACTAGGTTTCAATTGTTTTACTGATCCTCATCCAATTTTTACACTATATATATGTACATATTTATACATATATTCGTACACTAGTGTACATTGAGTGTCAGTTCAGAACCATGGAATGAACACAGTTATGGAAGAGAGAAAATTTCAAAACCGCAAAATCTTAAAACATTGAGTGTGAGGGTGACAAGTTAAACTTGTCAGCTTTACGTTGCACTCTCCCCCCCCCCCGAATTTTTCGTTGGGCTTCATAGTATTTTTTGAAAGAATTTTTAGCTGTAACAGCTAAATACGGTTACGCCAATTAAGGTAGCGCTGCCACCGCTGACTGCAGCTTGTAATCTTGTCATTCTCTATCTGCAGCCAACTTCATCCCACATCCTCTGAACCCCAGTTGAGTGGCCGGTTAGACCAAAAGAGACTAAACCTGGTTGTAGTTTCTTCAGACACCTAGTTATCAGCTGCCGATGGTGTCTTTTTTCTCCAAATACATCCAGGTGGTACATAAGTGTCCTACGGTGGACGTTAGGTAGTCGTGCGTGAGATTTGTGCAAGCCACTTCAATGAGCCGTGATTCACCGTCCTAGGTAGAAAAAGACCAGTCAAGCTGTCAAAACCCGGGTTAATTGCAAACAAACCCCGGTCAGGTTTAGCGGCTTACCAGCGCTGTGAGAGTACAAAACATACACTGAATCTCTTTAGGGCTTCTCGAACTACCTGCACACTGTTACCAGATAAGCTTGTCATTTTCATTGTCTTTGTCTGTGACTCTCTTTTCAACGCAAAGTTCCATGCTATTTACGTTGTAATCGTTGAGAGCTTTGCGTACCGCAAATAAAATATGCGATAAGACAGTTTGGTTATGTTTTTCTGGAGATGAAAAAGGGTGGAAGTAGTCCGACATTGATCCTAGCTCTATCGGAGGTCTGGCTGTGTAGTTCGAGAATAGAATACATACTTCTCGGGTACTCCATTTCATACCAAACAATCCCAAAGAAAAAATTTGTCTACAGAATTGCAAGCTATTCTGGTATCGAGGATCGCAACCACTTTTGACGGTCGCTTGGCGTCGCGTTGTTTGGGCGCTGGCTGAAAGTGAAAATTTGATAACTTCATCCATAAGGAGACATCCAACTTGTTCCTCATGATACTTCTGTTCATGCCATCTGGACAGCTTACACGACGGGATGAAGAACGACAGTTTAGACGCAACTGAAACAAGACCGGTTCCTTGGTGGTTGGTGTATACGTTGCGTAGGCTTTTTTAAAAAGGAGCTAACTATCGGATCTTCCCGTTATTACCTCATTAATCATCCGACGGCGACCAAATATTGGCTAACTTTAAGGTTCATCTTCAACGCCCTCGTTTGCTTCAAGTTTTTTTGTATGGGTTTTCAAAGTGTCGTTCCTAAACTGCACAACAAACTGTTTGCTAAATGCACGGTTGATGGGGTTTTATTTGAGCCAGGCTATTTTCATATTATCCGGGTCTAGTTACGAGCATTCCACATTGGCCGGACTAGTATGTGGGACGGCTTATTACAAGTATCTTCTCAGCTCACTGAATGCAGTCTTACCACTTGCGGCTATCCTCGTAACCATTTTAATTCTCATCTTCCCATTCGCCTAGTTTAACACGGCCAGCCTCATGCCTTCATAAAGAACTGATTATGTTTGTTAAAACGCTCTGTGAAAGATGCATTTTTTTCTATCCAAATTCTGAGAGGTGCACATAAATTCAGTAACCCAGCAGGTATGAGCCCATACAGAAACAGTCGACGGCTAAAACCGCGTTATATGTAATAATATAATAACATTAATGCAATGCGATTATTTTTTCCCGTGGTGTTAGCGCCATCATTTAATATTTTCAACGCATCTTACGTGTTTTCGTTGGTTTTGGCAAATATGGATCGTAAAAATACGAGTAATGTTAGTTTTGCTCATGCCTTGCTAGCAGCTTGTGTGCACTTTATTTATTGGCATACGTCTCAGTTGACTGGTTACTGGTTCCATGTGGTTTGTAAATCTGGGATTCGTGAGGGTGAGCGTAACACCTGAAGATAAGGTTTTGATTGGATCGTGTGTGCATTTGTTATTTGCAGACTGTATATCGGAGAAGCACGCACTCTCTCAGTGGTGACGGCTTTGCTTGCCAATCACAGTTGTGATTCCCAAAGCCGTCATCTTGATTTCTCATATCTTGATTAACGCAGCTCTATAATATCCAGCATAGATGAGTTAAGTTGCTGCAAACGCCCTATGGTGTAAAATCTCAGAACCTAGTTTACCCTGACAGCAACGGCAGTCACAGATGTTCGTTACTTTTTAGGCTTAGGCCGGAAAACTAAGAGCATCCCCCAAAGGCAAGTTTCAGTTTCAAAACTTTCAGGCCTTTAATTCAGATTACACATTGATTGCCAGACTTGCCTGCATTCTGATCTGAATGCATGCAAACTTAGCTCGACGTGTCAAGCGATGCGTGAGCTGTGTTTGGCTTACGGATGTCCTAGAGATTTACACGGAATGTCCGACAAAGTCCCAACATTCGGAGAGCATCCCAAAGAACCGCATCGCTAACCTGGTTTTCCCACAATGCGTGGCTAATTGGTAGGAAATAACTATGATCGTTCCGCCAGATTTGCTTTATTTTACCTGTAATTCAGTATGCGTAGAGGTAGTGCAACAATACTGTTTGTCAATGTAATTTCTTTAAGCTGGTAAACGCAACTGGCTGACCGGGTAGTCAATTTTGCTAACTGTCTATGGTCTACTTAGTTTCTTCTAATTTTACTAGGAAGCTTACAGTTAAGCATTTGCTGAGCAAACTCGGAAATACAAAAAATTCTCAAGGCCAGTGGGCGATTGTTCATGTGCTATGCAAACCGTGAGTGTGTTGTAACTATATTGAGAAGGTTTCCTTTATGAGTTTTGGTTTGCGTGCTCATCACTACTGGCCGGCATAATTATATGACTTTGTCATATGCTGTTGTGTATCTCTGTTACATATGCATTTATGTTTGGTCAGGATGGTGTTCTGGCTATCTGAACCCATAACGTTTGTTGCTGTGCGACTTGTGTGTCAGAGATGGACTAGATGTCACAAGACCGGCAAAAAAGTGACAGGACACTCAGTTATCATAACCCGAGTTCAGATCCGCTAATATCTCTACTACCAATTGTAAGTACAGTTTACGCAATCTTTCTCAAAACCAAACAGCAAATCTTGTTAAATGTGTAAGGCCGGAAGCTAAAGTGTTTATTCCCGATTCGTTTATCTCAGGGTGTGGTTTCATCACGGTAGATCGTGAAGTCATTGTCATCGTGTTCGCGCCGGTTATTTGATGATTGACGAATGGTCCGACCACCGTCATCCCCACTTTGTCATACAACAACACGTCAGCGATTTACACCAATATCTAAGTACATACAATCGTGCAAGAAAGGACGGGACCTCACTAGGGAAAAAGTAAAGGAGCAGGACTGTTGCCCACTTTATAGAAGCGTCTACGTCCAAGCTCAAACTTTCGACCACCATCAACATCATCGTAGACAGCAACACCGAAAGGGGTCTGCTCCATGCACGCAACTGACCGAGGTGTAAATGAAAATAAGCACCAAGTCGGGTTTCTTACCGTTTTCCTTGTCTCGTTTGCTTAATAGCATCCGATTAGCAAGCCTGTTTCAGACGAAAACGCTCATGCCAGCGGACCCAATTGGCCGTAATCTTCTAACGCCTCCAATCACCGCCTCTGTGAATCTTCAAGGCCTCTGCACGGATTACGAACTCCAGTTTCAGTGGTTAGCCGACTATCTTCATCTCATTATGCTGAGTTATCGTTTGTCATCCTCGCCACCATGTAGTAGTCGGCCACAACGTCGGTGAAAGTGCCCAGCTTAGTGGACTACTAGTTGACGTCCTTAATACATGGCCCGATCTTAGTCTGTGCGTATCTAAAGACTGAGCGACTAAACTCGCTTGACGCTCACTAAAAAATACCCTTCTTTAACTCGATCATTACTTACACACTGTTGCCATCCGTTGGAAACGCTGGAACATGGACGACAATTTTAAACTATTTATAAGCGGTGCCTTTTTTGTTCTGAGTGATCACGTTCTGCAGCCACATACTAGCACACATCTCACAAACGTCTTGCATGCTCAACCCTCAGGCTTCAGATAGGCGCTGCTGTATCACCGGATGTATCCAAACTTAGCTACCTCTCTGGCCTTGGAGATGCAAGTTCATCTTTTATTTTCTGCTGGTATATCATTTTTGCAGCAACTTACTGTATATACGAGCCCGCTGACAACCTCCGCACTTGCATTATGCTACACTGAATATGTGTATTGACAACAGTATCACGTAGGCGCTCTACACTTTGAAACTACAAAGCGCATTCCAAAGTGTTTGGTAGATAATAAAATAGCACCTGACTATGTCCCTACTGTTTGTAAATTGTCAGTCAACAATACTTTACGGTTAGCACGAGCAAGGTCTATCAGTCTTGATTCAGGTAGAAAATCTATCCCTGAATTTTATGAGTGCTATAGACAATTCTCCATTATTTCGTCTATGACAAATCCGTTGTAGGTGAACAAACTTAACATTTGTTGCCTACAATGCTGAGGCTTCTGGACAGTTTGCCGTAGTCCATAATTTGAGCTAAAATTTGGGAATAAAGCTTCAACAACATGTTCGCGTATTCACTTGGCACATTCCGGCTCTTAATTAGCCATAACTTTTGGATCGATTCACTGAACCAAACGGAGTCACGAAAAACTGTAATTATCGACAGACTACATTTGGCGCCACTGCAAAATTCGGTGAATTGTGAAAATTTGATCAATATTTCCTTGTCCAGGAAGAAATGATTACCTTCATCTCTTAACATCTGTTCTCTCCGAACTGTAGTATGTTCTGGAATTCAAAATCCCCAACCTTGATCCGGGTCGTGTAAACTCTTCCATAGCTTGTGCTAGAGTACCGGGTTCCTCAATTTTAAATTATACTGATTGTACTTTCTATCCTGCTCATTACTTTTCCCATTCACTATATTCCGATTGGTGCGAATGTTACAATATGCAAATGATATTACCCGATCTTGGGATACTAATAATGAGACCAACGAAAGTTAAGAGTTGCCTCTGGTTACTGATTTGAGTGCTCGTTTATTTTAATCCCTGCCGTTTAACATATATGTTTCATATTTATTTTTGTTGATGTGAAAGACGTTATGAAGTTTCTGGATGTACGACTATTTCAAGTTGTCTTTATCGTTTGCACTGGTGGCTGAATTTAACTGATAGTCGTCGCCTGCGTTGACACACCTAGCTGATTAGCCCATCTGGAAATCCGGATGGCGCTTAACAAGAAATTATTCGGATTTATTTTGAATGTCCCCTTAAACGATGAAACATCTTGTATTGTGCGTTTACAGTCAATCCGAATTATTTTCATCGTACGCATTGTCTTTTCAAATAAATTCCCATTTAGTAGCCCTAGGAAAACGTTAATACAGGATACCGACTGATAGTGTTTCCCGCGTGTATCTTCCAAACTACCACATTACGTCGCCTGCCACAAGCTTATTGAGCCAGGTGCGTTTAGTTGTGGAAACACGCCGATCTTATCCCAAGTGGATACAAATTGATTTCTGTTAATAAAAGTGTCGACCAATGAAATGAAATTTGTGGTGATGCCACATTTGGAGTAATCGGTTGATTTTCATCACTGAGACAATCCGTGTAGCCTCTTTTGAACCGTTTTAGACCATCAGCGCCTGAGGCTACTTAGGACATGTCTACCCATTTTCTCAAGGCTCTGTTACTTACTGTCGCGTTACTCAAAATGAATAAATGTGTAGTTTCTGAGTTCTTGGTCTGTTTTTCGTTCTGAGCGCGAATAAGCTCCAAACGTACCGCAATTTCTTACTTCTGTTAATGACTACTTTATTTTTCCGATAAAACGCAAATAATATTATGGCCTTCACTTAGTAAGCCGCTTAGACGATTCCCCTTATTTGACAGACCCACATCGTAGTACAACCGTTGGCGTCGGCGTTGCATTAGTTTGACAGTTAACAACGTGTGTGACAGTTAACGATGTGTGAATTTTGGTTTTTCACATTCACATTTTTCCGCTAAGGGTTTGCAGCTAACGTATACATTGGATCAAACACAAAAGCCCTAAGAAGCAAACATTTACTTCGGTCCTTCGTCGGCTGATAAGACAACTTTTCGAATATCTAACTGACACATTTTATCGACGGTGATTTGCAGTTACCCTGAATAAATCTAGTTGTCAGTGTGGAACCACTCTGGTTGAAATCCTTTATACCTGTTGCGTCCATGGACCAAAAGTCCGTTCTCAGCGTCAAGGAGAAACAAACCAGCTGAACATGGAGGAAATGAGTGTTCCGTTTACATTTCGTTACATAAATAGACAGCTGTAGTTCATTATTTTACTGCATTGTTTTGAAATGAATTTTTGACAAATCCAGTAAAATAACAGTCCCACTTAAAGCCCGTTTAGTCCGGTATTAAGTTACTTTAAATCTACTTTTGTCTTTTTGTGTTAAGCCGTCAGTAGTTCATTTGTCACTTTCTTAATTATTTCATTGCCTGTAGGCCAACAGCCGTTTGCTGCATATTTGAATTGAAGCCAATGCAAACAGTGTGTGTTTCATAACTCTGCGTATTAACGAATAATCTGTTTGTTGCATTTCGGTGTGGTTATTTTGAATCTTCCTGTGCTCAGCGTCCGCCATTCTACAACAAACCCACCTATAGAGGATGTCCATTTCATACTAACAGTTCAACGATCAAACTTATCTTATTACTGCTTAATGTGCGTTTGTTAAAGTCGTCGCGGTTGGTGTTATTGGTGTTATTGTGTCCTGGTCCTCTGCCTACTACTTAATTACGATATCGTATGTTCCTTGACTGGATATACTGTTCATGGTAGAGTAAGTCCAAGCATAGTTTACCTGACTCAAACAAGCGCCTTTCTAGTTAAATAAAGCTCATTTTATACGTGTACGACGTATAAAAGATAGTGGAAGACCAGACATGACGGTGGTTCTCTATGGATCAATATACTTGCGGAGGTTGTTAGGTGCGTATATATTAACATCACACAACCAAACAACGTGTCAGACCGCTGTTCTGGAACCGAGGTTTTGCATCTTCTAGACAATGCAGCGTTCAACAATGTATCTGGGGCCTTTCAATTTTGTATCATTAGATCTTCATATCTGCCCCGATGCTAAGAGTAGTGCTCTCGTCTCCAGCACACTATCTTGAGTTCTACCGAAATTTATCGGCCATTTCTAGTGGATTTGTGATATGGTTGATTTTCACTCATCTGCAGACTGTCCGACCGTTTCCCTCGAAGGGCTTACAGCTGTATCTCTTGACCCAAAATCCGTTCCTGAAAAATACAACCTATGGTTACTCGTCGGTATGTGGCCATGCTGGACAGATGGCCGGTTTGCTGCTTCCCTAACACAGTTTATTCATTGTTCTCTGCCGATGTGGTAATCCCAGTGGGTGTGTTTTTCATCAGACTTTTCTGCCAGTTTGACTAAGTTGCTCAGTCAGATGATCGCATCCTTCTCCCGGGACAGCATTTGCTGTTACCTCATTAAGTTCAAAGGCGTGGACAGCACTTTTTGAATGTCGTCGTTCGTTTGTGGCTCTAACCTTCGATATGTACACCAGCTAGCCACATCCATATTCAAATTTGCTCCGGTGTTCTGGACAGTGCTGTTTACCATCACAAACCACTTTTCGTGCTAACTGCAAATGAAACCACTGTTACAATTTACTGTCCAATCATCTCATAAGGTTTACTATCCTACCGGTACAGGTTAAGAGTGTGCCAGTGACAAACAGGGAAAATCTTCGAATTCGCTTTTGGTAGACAAGCTGTACACTATGCTGGAAACTGTTCTGACTATGGACCACATGGTTACAGTTTATCTGGTTTCGTTTACGTTTGAGCAGACTGTCTGCATCTTTCTCGCATGACTGTGATTCACTTGGTGGCAAGCACCTTGTAATGTAAAACGTTAAAACTCTGTTTCAATGCTGGATTGTTTTTGCTCTCAAGAAGTATTGCATTTCTCATTCTCAAACTTAACTGCTCTACCTGAAGCACCTTCCTTGGGTTGTACATCCGGGACTATACTATCTATGTTGTCTCGTACGCACCTCGTTTTGAATCTTTTGGGAAGTCGCTGGTGATCACGCAATACTGCACGGTGGTAATTGATCCACCGGAAGACTGCCGCTCATTTCATTCATCTCTGATAAGTCAATTATGATGTACTTTGCACACGACCCATTTGCTTGATGAACGACCGAAAAATGCATACATACTGTCAACCGTGCAATATCTGTTAACTGTGATCGTGACATCAGTATCGTGGTACTTATTGCCAGTTTGACAGGGTTCTCTCATACCATACAGCAAGGCGTACCTAGGCAAAAAGAACGGAACTCACTCTCATAAGATAGCTGTCATTGTGGTCTCACATACCTATTCAGTGGTCTTTAACGTTACCATCATATCTCAAAATCACTTTTAATTTCCCATGTAACCTTGTATTTGGTTGGATGGTTCCATCGGAAAAATAACTGATTTTGACCTGCTGGTTATTTTGGATTTCCGGCAGATTGGTGCAAGGAACACAGCAATGTCTGCTTTCATTCTGCTTGGTGTTTCACTAGTATTTCGGTTATTCATACGGTTTACTCAAATCCATTATATCTTTTTACCTTATGTTTCCACTGTATGTTTTCACGAAATCCTTTTCATTGATTCCAACTACCTCATACATATTATTGCTCCTGGAGCAGCGCGTCATTTGTTGCACAGATTTTAAGGCATTTCTCCACTCAAATTTAATTGCTAATTTGTGTGAGACTTTTTCCTTCTGTGCTTCAATTTATTGCTACCAGCACTTGTATTTTGAGTACAGTTTATGTGATCTACTCTCTACCATAAGTTGTACTCGTACTCCTTTTCGATTGAAGCCCAAGCACTGCTTTCGATTTCAAACTGCAATCGATGCACGCTTCACGCATTCTGGTGTTCATAAGTCATCTGCTTTATTTAATTACCTTGTGTTTTCTGGTTTTCTTTAAGTATCACTCGTAATATTGTTTCAACAGCAGAACTCCGATGATAGATTATTCATGCTTTGCCAGTCAGTTAGGCGCTTTCAGCCTTTTTCATTGGCTTCCTAAATACTGTGACATTTTGTCGTCAGATTTTTGCTGAAGTTGAAACGGATTCCGTACATCTTTCGTAGGTGCCAACTTTATTTCGTATTGAAGTGAATTAACCTGTGTTTTCATTTAGTCATACGCTTATCTTTCTAATTCAGCTGTCTGTAGTCTTCTTCGTAAAGCGAAGTAACTGGAAAGCCTAGAATTATTTGATTAGCAGTTTCATTATCATTGAAAAATTGTATTTCTGATGGTGAGTTGGAGATGTTGCTGCGTAGAAACTGATCGCAATTGTCGCATTCCTAAGGACGTTTTTGTCAGCCTCTTTCAAAAAGAAGCACCGTGCTTGGGTTTAGATCTTGTTAGAGCTGGTCATCGCGGGGATGTGAACTTCGACTTCGCTCTCATGTTGACCACTGAGCCATTCGCCCCAAACGTGGCAGTACTGAGTTATCATATGCAAATGTACAGCCACATTCGCCTGTGCATAATGCACAGATCTCTGGATCGTCTCGTGATGAAACGTTAAATGTCCCGTTAACTCCAATCGATGATCCCACGACTAGAACTTTTCTCTAGGTTAAAATCGCAGAAATCATTAACTTGCTTAAGGATATTTTTCACGGCTAGTCAGTAATGAGGTATTTTGGCGCGTGTAAGTTCAACATCATTCATAAATGATCGTAGCTTCTTCAATCCGGCAGACATCTCATCCAACTCCTTTCGAAAGGAAACAGTAAGCTCAAGTTTCAGGGATGTGGCAACTGCATGAAGTTTAGTTGTTCGTCTGATGATAATAACAGTTCACCACTATTTATCTCAGTCCTATTGTATAAATTGAACTCCCGTCTCATTCGCTTTCCTGTTAACCTGATGCACACAACCAAACTTGGGTGCCCGAACGATGACCGCTGAATTACTTTTTTCACTTTATACTTTTTAATCACGTTGTGCTATTCTCGGTATTAGTTGTGTGCTTGTAAGACAAGTAGTTTGTCTGGACCTTTCACTAAAGATAAGTAGGACTTTTGGATACCTATTCACAAAATCCAGTCTGAACATCCGGGTTGTTACTGGGATTCTGCGGTTCGGAAAGTTTTGTAGGTTGTGTATTTGTAAAACATGCATTGGACGAAATTTGAGAAGACTGAAGACCCAGAATAGGGTCTTTATTTGCTTTATACTTGCAGTATAAACCCTGAAACAGGGGAACAGAGATATCGTGATATCTGGTATGGTTAGTGAATGGTCATAGAAATGCGTACATCACAAGGCTTATTTGTAAACCTGTGGTATTTGTGAATTAACGACCGCAAGAATTCGAAATAACATAAAGTCAACCTAGCTGTCGTTTGTGGAAACACAAATGTCGATCCCGGCCCCTTTCCTCTGTGTCAGTGGTTCTGAACTATTTCAGCTTGTTACGTTCTTAGCTCTCTAAGATCGGGGTAGTCATCCTCATAGTTTCGCAGATACAGGGCTATCGTCCTCCACCAGTCGATATGCACCACTTGTGTTCTGACAGTAAGAGGTGCTTGATATACGAGGTTTTTATCATCAGATATCCGTCACACTGTATGCGATTATGCACGAGCACAAACACTATTTTCTACGGTTGTTATGCCTTTGCATCCGGTCTTAACAACGCGGTGCAGTTTATTTGTTGACACTTCTCTAACGATACATTTACACGTCGTCATTCATGACATCCAGTTTCTGGTCTTCGTGGGTCGTTTTTTATTGACGGTATATTATTTATTGACAACAGTATGCATTTTACGATATATGGAGGCTTGTTTAGGACATCAACAAACGCCCAGCTCTGTGTATTCTAAAACGCTGTGCTTTAGCTGAGTTTCCTATAGCCATAACGGCCTAACAACAGCAGGCTGAAGGTTACTTACAGGGTATCCTGGATGTCTATTTGTACAACGTTGGAACATTTTTTTCTCCTCGTGTCTTCCCAGAGCTTCATATCATCCACCTTAGGGAACGCAAAATGAAGTACCGATTTTCATTCTATGTGCCAATCGGTTCATGACGCCCTGATTTGCTTGATTTTGAGAGGACGCAGTTAAGGCTTGTGTTTACCTATGCCGAACTGGTGTGATTTTTCTACGCTACACGTTTGATGTAAAGTTTGCATGCTTCTTACCGGCCTGTGACTTTTGGACAGATCTACTATTGAGCAACAGTGTCGAATGCAACTTACTACGACGGCGTGCATCGACGACATCTTTTGTGTTATGATTGTCATCGCTTAGTTGGATTGTTCAGTCTTTCCCGCAAAAATACAGACATCTTTTGCTAATAAGCATTTTATGTAGTGTCGATTGTCTCCCATTTTTATGATTCCTTCCGTGATCAGCTTTGTAAATTTGTAAGTGCTCGCCGCAGGTCGCCTGTGTTGGATTAAACGCGTTGTGTTTACGTGCAGTTTTAGGTGATACAGCGATGACTTTAGGAAACATTTCCAAGACTGTAAGTCTTACCAAACACTATCTCATTTCCACAGACGCCGAAGATATTACTCTATTATGTAGATTATTCTTCCAGTGTTTTCTCGTTTCATCTCATTAACCAGCTGATTCAGTGTAATTAAATTGAACGCCATTCATAGTTTGATCGTATTTTTTGCAGTTCAAGTGAACTTTCAAACCAGGTTCCCTCGATAGAAGCCGCTAGACTCGAGTGTCATTCTTACTGGAGGCTGCTCAGATTTAATCTCTCCACGCTGTCATGAAGCAACTGTGTTAGCCACTGCAGCACTGATCTCAAGTTGAACACGACTGCATAGTCATGTTTAATCAGCCTATCATAGCCGTTTGCCAAGATTCAGTCGAACCCCGAACTACTCACCAGCAAGCCCAGCTAACGCTATAATAAGGTCGTCCGTACGTGGCCCAATTAGTTCAATGGAGACAAACGTAAGCACATTGTGTTGGCTGGAAACTTAAAATGTTTTTGATAAGCCACCGTTACAAGCGTGGTACTAGTGAAAATGACATATTGAGTCGGAAACACTCTGCTGCAGAACCAACTGTTTACACAAGCAATAATTGTATTTGTTATGGCCACTAATTTTCATTCATACGTATATCACGGTAAAATGCGCTTTTGTGCTGGCAAATCCTGTCGGGCAATCCGTTGATTCCATCAATGCCCGTATAAACGTTTTTATGTTGCATTTCTCTACTTCAGTAAGCTACTTTGACAGCGGTACTTGCGCTTCTGTTCAACTCATTATCTGTGCCCGACAGTCACTGCGTGAACGTTTCGTTCTAATACATCACATTTGATGCTATTTAACACAGGGTTACACGTGGATTGAATGTGGTCCGATTGTCTAAATCGTGATAAGAGTTTCATCCAATTCCTGAAAACTCTGTTTAATACGATCAAAAATTGTCATTGAATTTACTGAACGACCACGATGAATTGTATGGAATGAGATAATCGTCTCGGCCAGTATATCACATAAATGTACTTTCGTAGATAATCCTATGCAAAAGACCAAATCAGTCCGACTGAGAGGAAGACGGACAAATAAGTGTGGGCCACTTCTGCATGAGTCAACTTCACAGTGTTTCACTGAGAACGGAATGTATGAAATTACAGTGTGGCCACCGTTGTCCTCACTGATTTACTGTAGGTTAGCAATGTGTCGATTGTTTATAAGGTCTCCAGTGTGATAGATGCACAACTCCAATCCACTTGAGACTGTTAGGGCACTCTTTTTTTCCCGTCCAAAACCGCCTCCATCCCCGAGAAAGAAAAAAAAGCACGATGGAATCAACCATACTTAGCGGAACTGTTCAGTGTGGTCGAGAAGTGACTTTGATTAGTTTTTTTTACTCATCCGACTTTTATTCCGCTATGCTCATTAGGGACCCTAATGTTTTTTTTAGTAAACCGTTCTATTTGATGTTTCGGGATTTTTTTTGGTCACTACATCCTCAATAAATACTTTGTTCTTTTTCGCTTTGGGACACACGTTTTTGGGGCGGAACAAAGCTTGTTTTTCTGCACGCGTCTTTTGGCTTGTCTTGGGAGCAGATCACGGGACAGTTGCGGCAATTTTTCGGGATCGAGATTTCCGTGTTAATTATTATCAGAAGTACGGTTACAATAGAGACCACATGATTTCTCATCCCCGTATCCGGTTAACTTAGCTATGAGTTGACAGACAATTAGCCACCGAGATGCCGTCTGGTAGCTCTTTATTGTGAAAGAACCAAAAGCTGTTCACCATTCCACTGGCCATAGTGGGTGTTTGCCAAGCGAACCTCGATATGAACGTGCACCACTTATCAACTACCTTCATTGTCTCATCACAAAACAATCATATCAATTAACTTATATCGACGTTAGGAAAGCGGCCTTGCACATTGTGTTTGGTGTGAAGTCTTTCTGCCCACAAACGACGACGGATATCTCAGTGAGGTTTACTGGGTTATGATGTAAGACAGTTTGTTCCATACTTCTGCCTACAAGTCTGTTTGCTGAAGTCGGCCTACACTATGCTGGTGTTGGCTAACGCTGTCACCGTACCGCTTCAGAGCACATTTAATCGAATTACCACTAACCGGGATAAACTGTGCACTCCATTTTATGTCAGGACGTCGTATCTTTCAGTATAATTTCCTATGCCAAATCCAACCGTACCATTTGCGTACAGCGTGAAACCGAATATATTGCAACACCTTTGGACAGACCTCATGTGTTTGTTTTCCTGAGGCCTATTCCTCTCATCTCTCTCATTTCACTGTCATCCCACTAACCCTAGGCCATCCTTCCCCTTTTTTAGTTGAAACTGGAACGCCACTACTTTGTGATATATTGAGTGTGCGACACCCCGTGAAATTTCAGAAAATAAAGGACATTCCTTTCATCTAGGTACAACTCATTGTCATTGTTCGTTTTTTATCCAACCGAAATTTATCAATCTTGCTCACACTAGTTTACAGACTTATGTTTCACTTCTGTTAAAGCATATCTGTAGTTCATATACCAGTCTGTTTCGGTGGATGAGTTTTATATCCCTACGTAGCATGTGCATCCTTCGCATGCTGTTCCCGTTATTTACCTTGCGCTTCGGTGGAGACTCACTGCACCGCATCCGAGCTGTCTGACAGCCACATCACATGTGCGACAGGCAGGCCTGTCTGATACCATTAGTAAACAACAACAGTTATTGTATTTTAACTTCAGTTGTTGCTATTTTTTATAACTGGTTCAAACGAATACAATTATCTCTTATCCAATTTCATTATGGTTCCAAGTACCAGTGAACTTGCATGAATGGAATTTACCTAATATCGGTGAGGAATAGACTCTCGGTGTGCGGACGATGGCGGATGTTCCCTTAGCCCGCACAATACAGAGACTAAATTAGCACACGTCTTGCTCATTGTAATCCATGGACGTAACCCTGGTGTCAGAATAATGGCGTAATATGATGTTTGCAAGTTCGGTTATGGCGCAGACGACTAGTGCAAGCAGATGTGTGTATCATTGTGGCACTGTACTTTTGTATTGTACGTGCTTAGTTCCCCATTACTAATTTGTCCTTGATGCGACGGGCCTTCTCGAGCTAAAAATAGATAGTTACTTGACCCGGCTGCGAGTTGCATGATCTGTGGATCGAGCCCAATTGCCATGATTGCTTTTATCTGTTTGTGCAGCCTGACGCCGTATATCCTACGTACTATCTTTTACGTCACATGACAGTGAATTATACCAGACAGGTATACTTGACATCTCATTGTTTTATTCACCAGCATATTGATCTACATGGTTCCATAGAATAATTCACTAATTTACTATGATCGGAGGATTTCTGACGGATACTGCGTTAACATGTACAATCGTCACAACGTTTAGATCGGTACCTTGTTCCGAGGCTTCATCGTGCTGGGTGACACGTTTGGATTCGCTAGTCTCGGAGCCCTCCTAGGACTACGCGCGTGATGGTCTCATTTGAAAAAGTGAACACAAAGATGAGAATCATTTCACATTCGAGAACTCAAAGTTGTGCCATGCACACTGGTAACGATGAATGGCGACTGTCTTTCTTGCAATTGTATTGAAATGTACTATCGAATCGAATGGCATACGTTTGTGCTTACTCATTACAGGCCGATGTTTATAGATTATCTGAGTAAAAACAACACAGTTTGTTTGCGTTTACCATATCCTATCTTACCTTTGCTGGTAATTCTGGTCTGCAGTCGATGTGACCTTCTTTGCCTCTTAAAAATTAGTCTTTCGGAATGACGGAAACTATTAGTTTCTGGGAACTTGAAGCAAATAATCTGAAATATTTCATTACTCCCTCGCTCACTCAATCCGCGAAAACACTTGGGATGCATAACAATATGTCACCCTGTAGTTCAACTGGTAGGGTATTTAACACGTCTGGTTACTGTGTTCCTCTTACTGATTCAAATTCAATGCCAAATTTATGAATGTAACAATAGGGAGAAATACGACCTTCAAACTGGTTGTATCTTCTCCAATGACAACTAACTCTCACCTACTCTGATGAACTGTTTTGTCTCCTTTTCCATTATCCACGTATGTAGACGAAATGTCCTCTTCGTAAGAAAGTGTGCCTTTCACATATGTAGATGACGTTGTTTTGTGTCTCTGACGGTTCTAACTGAATTTAATCGCAGCCTGATCTGCCTAGCCTGAACAGTTGATTGAACGCTTTTAAAACGTCGATATATCCTTTAACGTGGCGGACTTTTTTCCCCCATGTATTCTCCTTGCAGTAATCATCAGCAATTCATAGAACAGCACACAGTCATATATTCATAGTGCGTCCATTCCCAAACTACCGTCATTCAGTCACATAATGGTTACCTTATATCACAGCCTGCAATAGTCCTTTCACGAATATGTGGTTTGCATGCCAGTCAGGACAGTCACCCTTTAGTATATTTTTGGGAAGGATTTTCTACTCTTCGTCACCTTATTTCAACCTTATTTCAGCATACATTTTCTGCATCGGTTACAGTGTTATGTCTTTCGACTGGGTCTTTCAGAAGACCTCGAGCTTTTAAATGGATCCACAAATTTTATCATCTGATGCAGCGGTGACACACGCAGTTGATTTATTGTTATTGTTATTGTTATTGCTGTTACTGAACCGCATTTGGGGCATATATACAGTCCACTGTCGGAGTCCTTAGGGAAAGTGGTCATCTTACACTTCAGATCGATTCGAAATTTTATTCAGTTTTGTTGTCTGGTTCACATAGAGTCCTGTAGGCTTGCACCCAAGCGTGCAACCCTAGTGATCTTTTGCCCAGCCAGAGCTTTAATGAATCCTGAATCCTTTTCTATAGACCTGATTTGGCGATTGAGTGTATAACCCTGTGGACATTTTTATCATCCTGGTTTTATGTCCGTAGTCCTTGAGTTCCATTTTTGTCGTAACGTTGAAACTGGTTTTTGTTTTCGTCAACTGTTTGTTGTTGGTGCTAACTGAATTTCTGTGTGCGTAGAGCAAATTATTGAGCACGTTTGTCATTAGGATTCTGTTGTATCATGACTGTGAAAACTTGTTTGTTTCCACGGATGACATTGTGTTTGGTTTCTCCTCACCTATTTGGTTATCCCTGTGAATTCTGACTAGGTTTTGTCTTCTCTCATCCCTTCGACCTGGCCGTTTGTAGATTATTTATCCAGGTGAACACAAAGTATGGGTAACGTGATACCAATGAAAAACACTTGTTTACAGAGTCTACGTCAAAGTCGAGCTGGGCATTTTGATTTCGACCTCACTGATTCTCCAACTTTCCCGGTTTAATTTACCAATCACATTGACCATTCAGTTGCTCACTGTCTGTTGTGTTTAATCTCTTTGTACGGTTTGCCTCGTAACCACCGATTATGTCACCACGGTGTTCATTGGGATGCAGCTTTAATGTTCGTTCGTTCTTGGATGCTAGGTAGCATTTTTGCAAAACGTAGACCGTTAAAGGTTTATCAGCCTCAGTATTTAATCAGATTACTGTTAGGTTCAAACTTTCGCGTTTTAGTTTTGTCGACAGCAGCAGCCTCGATCTCATCAATGCCAGTTTTGCTCTGATAACTACTTTGTATATTCCATGTACCATCAAGAAATGTAGACATATTCATTAACTGGTTGTGCTCATTCCTAGTGTTGCCATTTTTCAACAGCTTTCTCTGTCTGACGCAGTGGGCATTAACGTCTGAGTGTGTATACTTCATGAACCACCATGCTCTTTCTGTCCCACCAAGTCGCTACCTGTCAAAATCGCTACCGTTTGTCTGCCTATTCTCTCTCTGAATGTCAGCCATCCTCATTCTCCATCCCCAGACAGTAGTTGTCCTAGTTAGCTAGACGAAGATGATTTCCGAAAGCGATTCTGTTGACGTCGCATGTGAAGCACCTGGTGAAATGATCAAACTAGCGGTCTGTTTCATTTATCTGCCCATTTAGTTCCGGGTTTGTGTATCGCGCACGCTGATGCGGCACTCAATTTGACGGCCATCATAGTGGTTGTTTCATTTAAACGTGACTTACGTACATCAGTCTCGAGACAAGCCGACAGACGAGACAAAGCGTTTGCCCAGTGATGGCCGCTTGCCGACTGTGTTTATTCGGGCGTTTTCCACTCTTGTTCTTGAAGCTGCTGCATCTATTGTGAAACGTTGTGACTGTGGTGAGACGACTGGCCTTTTTCTTCGTTGGTGGTTGTCGAGTATGATACGAGCGAGGATAACCGCGCAAATCATTCTCAATCAAAGTCGATGGTCTAGCATTCTCCTGACGTTTAGACAGCACAACCCATTCCGGCCGATTTGTCCTGATATCACATACCTCTCCCGTAGTAGCCTCATCGTTAACTGTGCATTTTCTGTCAAGTGCTCATAGGTGACGATTTCGGCTTGACCTGTTAAATTAAGTCTAACAGTAGCGTCGGAGTTTTATAATTCGTAACTGTGCTTTTAGTTATTGCATATATCCTTATGGCTTTTCTCTCTCTCATGCTTTGTTGAGGCATCTCTTAACCACCAGTAGCCGGTAAACCACTAAACTTTTCCTCCAATCGTCCATAACAGATTGGACCATCTATTGTTGGTGTTTGTTTCAGTTACTGAGGCAGTCAGCGCTTTGTGTATGTAACATATTTAAACTGTTTACTTATATGGTCTGCTTGTAAGCTATTCGGTATGTTTATGCCGAACGTATAACTCACGCGAAACAGATTGCAGTTAGGATTAGAAAAATCAATCTCTGTCCATCATTCTGTGGTGTACGGTTTTTCACATAGGTGTGTGTTTATATGTGAGGAGAAAAATCTTTGTTTTCCCATTCTTTTCCTCCCCCTTCAATGATGCGCCGACATTATCGTTCTGCTCTCATTGACCTTGACCTGCTGTTTGTGGAATTCCTTTGTCTTGTGTACAGACATCTCGCGTTGATGGCATATGTTCATTGTGGGCTGCGGTGTCTTGCTGCCCGGTCACACGTGACAGCTGGTCAAGTCAGATAACCTGCTCATTTAGTAAGCTTTAAACTGGGGTGCGGGCATCAAACCGTTCTTTTTCGGGTTTGACCATTTTTCTGACTAGCTTGCCGGCATTTACATCATGATGTGAGTGGGTATTTTGTCCTGGAAGGATGCAAGCAATAGAACACTTTACACAAATTAACCAGGTCACGCACACGATGAATGGCTTTTCGTAAATTTTCTGCATATGCATTACTGACAGTTTCCGAGTCTATTCCGTTCGTAATCACTGAGCTGGATTATCGCCTTCAGTTGGCAATCCTTGCTTATAAAATCGGCTAGCATGCTCTCTTTGTAGACTAGTTTCCGCTGTTTCGCTTCTTAATTGGTTATAAGTTCGGTAGCGCAATTAGCTGGTGGTGAAGTTGCATGTGCCTATTGTCGGTGTGGGCTACAATACACGTTCACACTAATCTGGTCTAGTTTCCCAACATCTTGTGAATGTGAGAGGAAATTGTCCCTCGGTCACGAATGTACTCTTTTGACAGACTAGCTAAAATTAGCAGTTTATTCAGTTACCACTGGAAGGAAAAAATTGAGGGCTGCGTTCAACAGTGAGATGTGTCCGATACAAACGTTGCAAATGAGGGCCGTGATTAAACTACCGAATCTAAGTAAACACTGGACAGATAGCAACAAGGCTTGTTGCCTTGTTGCTATCTGTCCTGTTTACTCGGGTTCATTAGTTTGGCCATTTCTTTTGTTTGCGCCGTTTGTATACAACATACTGCAATGTTCATTCGTTTATTCTACTAAGGCGAGTTACGGTGCTGTCTCTTGAGTAATTTCACCTAGTCTGACTTCGTTTTAGAGCCATGGAAACCTACAGGTCACGCTGCATCTCAGTGCTATCACACCATANGCTTTATTTAATTACCTTGTGTTTTTCTGGTTTTCTTTAAGTATCACTCGTAATATTGTTTCAACAGCAGAACTCCGATGATAGATTATTCATGCTTTGCCAGTCAGTTAGGCGCTTTCAGCCTTTTTCATTGGCTTCCTAAATACTGTGACATTTTGTCGTCAGATTTTTGCTGAAGTTGAAACGGATTCCGTACATCTTTCGTAGGTGCCAACTTTATTTCGTATTGAAGTGAATTAACCTGTGTTTTCATTTAGTCATACGCTTATCTTTCTAATTCAGCTGTCTGTAGTCTTCTTCGTAAAGCGAAGCGGGTCGACTGGATCAGTTAACTGGAAAGCCTAGAATTATTTGATTAGCAGTTTCATTATCATTGAAAAATTGTATTTCTGATGGTGAGTTGGAGATGTTGCTGCGTAGAAACTGATCGCAATTGTCGCATTCCTAAGGACGTTTTTGTCAGCCTCTTTCAAAAAGAAGCACCGTGCTTGGGTTTAGATCTTGTTAGAGCTGGTCATCGCGGGGATGTGAACTTCGACTTCGCTCTCATGTTGACCACTGAGCCATTCGCCCCAAACGTGGCAGTACTGAGTTATCATATGCAAATGTACAGCCACATTCGCCTGTGCATAATGCACAGATCTCTGGATCGTCTCGTGATGAAACGTTAAATGTCCCGTTAACTCCAATCGATGATCCCACGACTAGAACTTTTCTCTAGGTTAAAATCGCAGAAATCATTAACTTGCTTAAGGATATTTTTCACGGCTAGTCAGTAATGAGGTATTTTGGCGCGTGTAAGTTCAACATCATTCATAAATGATCGTAGCTTCTTCAATCCGGCAGACATCTCATCCAACTCCTTTCGAAAGGAAACAGTAAGCTCAAGTTTCAGGGATGCGGCAACTGCATGAAGTTTAGTTGTTCGTCTGATGATAATAACAGTTCACCACTATTTATCTCAGTCCTATTGTATAAATTGAACTCCCGTCTCATTCGCTTTCCTGTTAACCTGATGCACACAACCAAACTTGGGTGCCCGAACGATGACCGCTGAATTACTTTTTTCACTTTATACTTTTTAATCACGTTGTGCTATTCTCGGTATTAGTTGTGTGGTTGCAAGACAAGTAGTTTGTCTGGACCTTTCACTAAAGATAAGTAGGACTTTTGGATACCTATTCACAAAATCCAGTCTGAACATCCGGGTTGTTACTGGGATTCTGCGGTTCGGAAAGTTTTGTAGGTTGTGTATTTGTAAAACATGCATTGGACGAAATTTGAGAAGACTGAAGACCCAGAATATGGTCTTTATTTGCTTTATACTTGCAGTATAGACCCTGAAACAGGGGAACAGAGATATCGTGATATCTGGTATAGGTTAGTGAATAGGTCATAGAAATGCGTACATCACAAGGCTTATTTGTAAACCTGTGGTATTTGTGAATTAACGACCGCAAGAATTCGAAATAACATAAAGTCAACCTAGCTGTCGTTTGTGGAACACACAATGTCGATCCCGGCCCTCCTTTCCTCTGTGTCAGTGGTTCTGAACTATTTCAGCTTGTTACGTTCTTAGCTCTCTAAGATCGGGGTAGTCATCCTCATAGTTTCGCAGATACAGGGCTATCGTCCTCCACCAGTCGATATGCACCACTTGTGTTCTGACAGTAAGAGGTGCTTGATATACGAGGTTTTTATCATCAGATATCCGTCACACTGTATGCGATTATGCACGAGCACAAACACTATTTTCTACGGTTGTTATGCCTTTGCATCCGGTCTTAACAACGCGGTGCAGTTTATTTGTTGACACTTCTCTAACGATACATTTACACGTCGTCATTCATGGCATCCAGTTTCTGGTCTTCGTGGGTCGTTTTTTATTGACGGTATATTATTTATTGACAACAGTATGCATTTTACGATATATGGAGGCTTGTTTAGGACATCAACAAACGCCCAGCTCTGTGTATTCTAAAACGCTGTGCTTTAGCTGAGTTTCCTATAGCCATAACGGCCTAACAACAGCAGGCTGAAGGTTACTTACAGGGTATCCTGGATCTCTATTTGTACAACGTTGGAACATTTTTTTCTCCTCGTGTCTTCCCAGAGCTTCATATCATCCACCTTAGGGAACGCAAAATGAAGTACCGATTTTCATTCTATGTGCCAATCGGTTCATGACGCCCTGATTTGCTTGATTTTGAGAGGACGCAGTTAAGGCTTGTGTTTACCTATGCCGAACTGGTGTGATTTTTCTACGCTACACGTTTGATGTAAAGTTTGCATGCTTCTTACCGGCCTGTGACTTTTGGACAGATCTACTATTGAGCAACAGTGTCGAATGCAACTTACTACGACGGCGTGCATCGACGACATCTTTTGTGTTATGATTGTCATCGCTTAGTTGGATTGTTCAGTCTTTCTCGCAAAAATACAGACATCTTTTGCTAATAAGCATTTTNCATTTCAACTCTCAGTCTGCCGATTCGTAGCAATTTCAGATTGTTTGTTGTTCACAATTTGCTACATGACACTGGGCGATTATCCGAAAGAATTTAGCGTCATTGGTCTCCAAGCGTGATCTTATGATGCAATACGCTATTCAGTTAGCACAGTTTTCTTGCTGTGTTCTGAGCATGAACATAAACGATTTTTACGGAGCGTAGATAGTTTTGGAAGCATACATCAGCACCTAGTATTGTGATTACAAAATGAATAGTTTGTGATGCTTCGGCTTTTAACTGTCAATTCCTTTTACTTCTAGAATTTGCTATTTTCATCTCTCGCATGTAAGCACCGAAAGAGATGTAGCAAAATTTGTTAGAGCGCAAATATTAATACTTTCCGTATCTGTTTTTCTGTGGAAAGCCCCGGTTAGTTTCATCCAACAGAAAGCGCTTGGCTTACAGTTACTTTTATGTAGTAGCGTCTGTGCCCGTCCGGATGGGCAAAGGCGACCGCATGGTCTGTCATTCAGTTGACTTGGCATTATCAGCTCACCATACCTAAGCTTTCAACTGCTGTTTATGTGAGGACATTTTGGCTAATTAGTAAGACTACCTTGAGGTTGTAAAATAAAATCCGAGCGAGTGTTGAATTCGAATCGTTGTCCCGGACCGAGACCTTCCGAACGAACCTAGAAAAATCCTTGCCCAATTACTTAATTATGTACGAGTTCCTTTCTTTACTAGCAACTGTGATGCAGCTTTTCAGTCGTCCGCTTTACCCATCACATGGTTTCGTTATCTTTGACTGTATTATCGCTTGATCCATAGGAAATTTTCTCCTGTCAGGTCCTTTTTAAGAACATATCCTGAGTGCACGATCTTTTGTTCAAGCTTTTAAGAGCTACCGCTTTCGACTGATGAACAGTCAGCCGTCGGTTATACAGTTTTACCGTTAGTCTGTATCATATTGTCTGTCTGTCTGTCAATCCGTGGACAGCTACGATAGTAGCTTGGTAAACTGACCACTAATACACTCATCCACATTTTTTTGTTTGAATACTTGTATTTCTTCCGGTTGTTTTATCGATACACTTTCAAATTAGAAGTTTCAAGCTTTATAGGCTCTACCTCGCTTAGTGATAACGACGCGGACTTCTGCTTATGTGATAACGGATTCCTGTGTGATTACCTGTGATGCTCCTGGTTAGCTATGAACAACTCAGCAGTATATATTTCACACGTGATCTGGTATGTCGCATGACATTAGATAGTGTAGTGGTAACTCTGTGAGCTTATTTTCATTCTCTAACTAGCTTCGATCCCGTTTATATTCCAAGGTTTTGTTACTAAGTTGAAATGCAGGAATCACCTGTCTGTTAGGTTACCTACCTTTATTGTTTCTTCTTGCAATGGTAGCTTGTCAGCTACTCATATTCACACTACTGTTCCCCTGTTTATTTGATCACAGGGTGCCGCATGAGCATCTAGGACAAGACTACTGTTTTTATCCTTGTCCGGGTCTTTCCACTTCATTCTAACAAAGCCCAGCAAACCTAACTGAAACTTCCGATATTTTTCTGGACTTCCCTCCACAAATGTGTTTTACCGTCCGTACCAGTTACTTGTTGTCAGAGTAACCCTGATGTGTGCCTACTTTTATCAGTTTAATCGGTGCCTGACCTTCCCAAGACTGTTACGGAGAGAATCGTTTCTAACTGATTGTGCCTCCTCCCGTTTTGTCGGAAATGAAAGCAGTTCCCCTTGAACATTACACGTGTGATGCGCAGTTTGTCCAGAGCGCCGTCAAACAGATGCCCTGGTTTGATCTTTGTGTGTGCGGTGACTTGACATGAGACGGATTGTATGTGTCGAATCACCGACCCACAGTTGATTTGCTTTCAGAAACACCGATCCGCTGATCTGATGGCAATTCTTATGTTGTATGTGTATGTGTGTTCTTGTGTATCCGGAAGCCGATTTGGTGTGCACACAGGAGTTTTTATTAGTACTTTGTTATACCTTTCTAAGAGGTAGTGGTGTGGGTGAGTGAATCCTTTTATCTATTTGTGTTCTCAAATCAATTCACGTAGATTGTCATGATCTATGCTGGTCTGACATTTTTTTAAGCAACACATCTTATCCACCCTCACCACAGTCCCGACTGTTTATGAAGATTAGATTGTTAAACAACCGATTACGAATTATCGTTATCATGATTCTGATTCCAAATTTCCCACACACTGATTTCTTGTTTCATTACAAGATATAATGAGAATGTTTGCCTGTCACAGCAACACCAGCTTTCCTCGCCCTACCTGATAGGATCGGATGGAATGTCCTCACCAGTCTAATTAATCAGCAAGTCTGTATTTGGCTCTCTCCAAAACCGAAAAAGAGAATTTGTGGCACGGCTAGAATTAAGTTGCCGCCTGGTATGCAATTAAGAAGTGAATATGGTGAAGTTTCCTTCTTGTGGCTGCATCTCCTCGTCGGCACCTTGATCTTTGAGATAACCTGACAAGACGCCAGTGAGTGCATTCGTTTGGCGGCAAGCGCTCTGGTCCACATAAAAGCTCGCCGGTTCGTTCGCCGCTTATACCGGCTTTCTCTTAAGCATCATTGCGCATTCCGATTGAACCGCCAAGTTGGCCAAACGATACACCCACTCAAGCCGATGCCACACATTCTTGTTATTTCCCCAACCCCTTGATTTTGTGCACGCATAGTTTGACTAGTGCTGTGGGTATGCAGTCGGGTCGCTCATAATTCGGCTTGCTCTGATGTCGGCCGGTCTAGTTTTGATGATCAAATGTGTCCAAAGGCCGCTAATGTGCTTTTCACATTCACTGTCACTACATGTGCGGTGTGGGTGCGGGTCTGTCTCTTATACACAAACACATACGCACACATTGTATGTGCTCCATTTTTGCCTGGACCTATGCCTGGGTCAAATGTACGTACTGGAATCTTTCGATTGAGTCGCCACATAGTTTTGGCCCGTGATAACTTTGTGATATTCTGTACACGCTAAGAAGATAGTACATATACTTATATACATATGGGTAAAACCACTCCATCTTTTTTATTTCTGTGTGCACCACTCGTTGCATTATTATTGTCCGCATATCGTTTCTTATGACCGAAATGTGGTCACTGTTTCAATGTTCGCTTTCTCGGATTACAGGATGCAGATGTAGATTTGCTCTGTGCTGTTAACCACATACCGTCTAAGTTATTGTTTAGTGTATGTACATGCTTCGGATTGCGACTCGTCATTGATAATCAACCCCACGCCTAGGTTTGGAGCAATCAAGTCATCTACCTTGAAGACAATTTCATCATAAATGATTCTTGCCTGAAAAAATCGTTCAACCGGGATCATGTGAAATCCTCTGTGATTTTTTACTCCACGGATGAATTGTTATTGGACTTGCTTGTAGTTGGGTAGTTTTGTTAGCCTTGTGAAATTATTGACGGACTTCTGTGCGGTAATTAGTGCCAGTTGACGTACCTTATGTGAGTTATTTTTTGTCTGCTTACTTTCGGAACCACTGTATGTTATGTGTTTGAAAGGGCGCGAGGTTTTTTTTCTAGCGACACCTTATTAAACCAGGAATTGAGATAAACTTCCAGCTACTAAATGACATTAATGTTTGCTGTTACTTGGTACATTCGTTTCTGTCTGGGCGGAGTCCCGTCGCGTACTTTCGATCTGCAGTGACAGTCAGTCTGCGACCTCAAGTTTATGATCCAGTGTGTAGGTAAAGGTGGGTCATTAGTATCGTTACTAATATTGCCGTATTGTTGCTGTACTGACCGACTGCGACCGCCTCATATCCGAAAGTTTTTAGTGTCCCCAGATTACTTAACCTTCAGGTACTTGGCTAATCCCATTAGACAATATTGGATGCCTAGATTAGACAACCTCCTTTTAGGCAAAGTGATTGACTTGGATACGTTTTTTTCCGACGTCAACAGTGCCATGCCTTATTTGCTCTCTTTCTCACCCTGGCTTATCGATGTGACTGGTATGAATAGCACGATGGACAGTCCGCGACTTGCCGTAGAGTATAAAGAATATTTGCAAAGTTTGCCTTTTGTTAACTCTTTCCGGTTTCCTGGCTGTGCCCCAACGAACGATGAGTGTTGTTGGCTAGAGACATGGCTGTGAACCCCTGTCAATGGCGAGAACGCCGTTATGTCTGTTGTTGTGGCTTTCTTTAAATGTTACTATACACACTTCTCTAAAAAAAATGAATAGAAAGACCCTAACAAGTCACCCCACAGATTCCGAATCACATGCGATCTGACTCCAAAAGAAAACTTTCTTTTCGTTGTTTTTGCACGCGTCTTTTGGCTTGTCTTGGGAGCAGATCACGGGACAGTTGCGGTAATTTTTCGGGATCGAGATTTCCGTGTTAATTAATATCAGAAGGAGGGTTACAACAGAGACCACATGATTTCTTCACCTCCTTCGTATCTCGTTAACTTAGCTTATGAGTTGACAGTACATTAGCCACCGTATGCCGTCTGGTTAGCTCTATTATTGTGAAAGAACCAACGTTCACCCTCACTGGCCATAGTGTGTTTGCAACGGAACCATCATGAACGTGCACCACTTATCAACTACCTTCATTGTCTCATCACAAAACAGTCATATCAATTAACTTATATCGACGTTAGGAAAGCGGCCTTGCACATTGTGTTTGGTGTGAAGTCTTTCTGCCCACAAATGACGACGGATATCTCAGTGAGGTTTACTGGGTTATGATGTAAGACAGTTTGTTCCATACTTCTGCCTACAAGTCTGTTTGCTGAAGTCGGCCTACACTATGCTGGTGTTGGCTAACGCTGTCACCGTACCGCTTCAGAGCACATTTAATCGAATTAACACTAACCGGGATAAACTGTGTACTCCATTTTATGTCAGGACGTCGTATCTTTCAGTATAATTTCCTATGCCAAATCCAACCGTACCATTTGCGTACAGCGTGAAACCGAATATATTGCAACACCTTTGGACAGACCTCTGTGTTTGTTTTCCTGAGGCCTATTCCTCTCATCTCTCTCATTTCACTGTCATCCCACTAACCCCAGGCCATCCTTCCCCTTTTTTGGTTAAACTGGAACGCCACTACTTTGTGATATATTGAATGTGGACACCCAATGAAATTCAGGAATAAAGGACATTCCTTTCATCTAGGTACAACTCATTGTCATTGTTCGTTTTTTATCCAACCGAAATTTATCAATCTTGCTCACACTAGTTTACAGACTTATGTTTCACTTCTGTTAAAGCATATCTGTAGTTCATATACCAGTCTGTTTCGGTGGATGAGTTTTATATCCCTACGTAGCATGTGCATTCCTCGACCATGCTGTTCGCTTAATTAACCTGCGCTCTGGTGGAGAACTCACTGCCCGCATCCGAGCTTGTTCTAGACAGCCACATCACATGTGCGACAGGCAGGCCTGTCTGATACCATTAGTTAAACAACAACAGTTATTGTATTTTAACTTCAGTTGTTGCTATTTTTTATACTGTTCAAACGAATACAATTATCTCTTATCCAATTTCATTATGTCCAAGTACAGTGAACTTGCATGAATGGAATTTACCTAATATCGGTGAGGAATAGACTCTCGGTGTGCGGACGATGGCGGATGTTCCCTTAGCCCGCACAATACAGAGACTAATTGCACACGTCTGCTCATGTTAATCTCATGGCGCACTTGGTCAGTATAATGGCGTAATATGACTGTTTGCAAGTTCGTTATGGCCGCGAAGATACGACTAGGGCAAGCAGATTGTGTGTGATCATTGTGGCAGCTGTCACTTTTTGTATATGTACGGTGCTAGTCCCCCAATTACTAATTTGTCTTGATGCGACCGGCCTCTCTCGAGTAAAATATAGCGTATAGTTACCTTGAACCCGGCTGCAGTTTGCATGATCGTTGGGATCGAGCACGATTGCCATGATTGCTTTTATCTGTTTGTGCAGCCTGACGCCGTATATCCTACGTACTATCTTTTACGTCACATGACAGTGAATTATACCAGACAGGTATACTTGACATCTCATTGTTTTATTCACCAGCATATTGATCTACATGGTTCCATAGAATAATTCACTAATTTACTATGATCGGAGGATTTCTGACGGATACTGCGTTAACATGTACAATCGTCACAACGTTTAGATCGGTACCTTGTTCCGAGGCTTCATCGTGCTGGGTGACACGTTTGGATTCGCTAGTCTCGGAGCCCTCCTAGGACTACGCGCGTGATGGTCTCATTTGAAAAAGTGAACACAAAGATGAGAATCATTTCACATTCGAGAACTCAAAGTTGTGCCATGCACACTGGTAACGATGAATGGCGACTGTCTTTCTTGCAATTGTATTGAAATGTACTATCGAATCGAATGGCATACGTTTGTGCTTACTCATTACAGGCCGATGTTTATAGATTATCTGAGTAAAAACAACACAGTTTGTTTGCGTTTACCATATCCTATCTTACCTTTGCTGGTAATTCTGGTCTGCAGTCGATGTGACCTTCTTTGCCTCTTAAAAATTAGTCTTTCGGAATGACGGAAACTATTAGTTTCTGGGAACTTGAAGCAAATAATCTGAAATATTTCATTACTCCCTCGCTCACTCAATCCGCGAAAACACTTGGGATGCATAACAATATGTCACCCTGTAGTTCAACTGGTAGGGTATTTAACACGTCTGGTTACTGTGTTCCTCTTACTGATTCAAATTCAATGCCAAATTTATGAATGTAACAATAGGGAGAAATACGACCTTCAAACTGGTTGTATCTTCTCCAATGACAACTAACTCTCACCTACTCTGATGAACTGTTTTGTCTCCTTTTCCATTATCCACGTATGTAGACGAAATGTCCTCTTCGTAAGAAAGTGTGCCTTTCACATATGTAGATGACGTTGTTTTGTGAGTGTCTCTGACGGTTCTAACTGAATTTAATCGCAGCCTGATCTGCCTAGCCTGAACAGTTGATTGAACGCTTTTAAAACGTCGATATATCCTTTAACGTGGCGGACTTTTTTGTTTTCCATGTATCTCCTTGCAGTAATCATCAGCAATTCATAGAACAGCACACAGTCATATATTCATAGTGCGTCCATTCCCAAACTACCGTCATTCAGTCACATAATGGTTACCTTATATCACAGCCTGCAATAGTCCTTTCACGAATATGTGGTTTGCATGCCAGTCAGGACAGTCACCCTTTAGTATATTTTTGGAAGGATTTTCTACTCTTCGGTTGACACTTAAACACAACACCCTTATTTCAGCATACATTTTCTGCATCGGTTACAGTGTTATGTCTTTCGACTGGGTCTTTCAGAAGACCTCGAGCTTTTAAATGGATCCACAAATTTTATCATCTGATGCAGCGGTGACACACGCAGTTGATTTATTGTTATTGTTATTGCTGTTACTGAACCGCATTTGGGGCATATATACAGTCCACTGTCGGAGTCCTTAGGGAAAGTGGTCATCTTACACTTCAGATCGATTCGAAATTTTATTCAGTTTTGTTGTCTGGTTCACATAGAGTCCTGTAGGCTTGCACCCAAGCGTGCAACCCTAGTGATCTTTTGCCCAGCCAGAGCTTTAATGAATCCTGAATCCTTTTCTATAGACCTGATTTGGCGATTGAGTGTATAACCCTGTGGACATTTTTATCATCCTGGTTTTATGTCCGTAGTCCTTGAGTTCCATTTTTGTCGTAACGTTGAAACTGGTTTTTGTTTTCGTCAACTGTTTGTTGTTGGTGCTAACTGAATTTCTGTGTGCGTAGAGCAAATTATTGAGCACGTTTGTCATTAGGATTCTGTTGTATCATGACTGTGAAAACTTGTTTGTTTCCACGGATGACATTGTGTTTGGTTTCTCCTCACCTATTTGGTTATCCCTGTGAATTCTGGCTAGGTTTTGTCTTCTCTCATCCCTTCGACCTGGCCGTTCGTAGATTATTTATCCAGGTGAACACAAAGTATGGGTAACGTGATACCAATGAAAAACACTTGTTTACAGAGTCTACGTCAAAGTCGAGCTGGGCATTTTGATTTCGACCTCACTGATTCTCCAACTTTCCCGGTTTAATTTACCAATCACATTGACCATTCAGTTGCTCACTGTCTGTTGTGTTTAATCTCTTTGTACGGTTTGCCTCGTAACCACCGATTATGTCACCACGGTGTTCATTGGGATGCAGCTTTAATGTTCGTTCGTTCTTGGATGCTAGGTAGCATTTTTGCAAAACGTAGACCGTTAAAGGGTTTATCAGCCTCAGTATTTAAATCAGATTACTGTTAGGTTCAAACTTTCGCGTTTTAGTTTTGTCGACAGCAGCAGCCTCGATCTCATCAATGCCAGTTTTGCTCTGATAACTACTTTGTATATTCCATGTACCATCAAGAAATGTAGACATATTCATTAACTGGTTGTGCTCATTCCTAGTGTTGCCATTTTTCAACAGCTTTCTCTGTCTGACGCAGTGGGCATTAACGTCTGAGTGTGTATACTTCATGAACCACCATGCTCTTTCTGTCCCACCAAGTCGCTACCTGTCAAAATCGCTACCGTTTGTCTGCCTATTCTCTCTCTGAATGTCAGCCATCCTCATTCTCCATCCCCAGACAGTAGTTGTCCTAGTTAGCTAGACGAAGATGATTTCCGAAAGCGATTCTGTTGACGTCGCATGTGAAGCACCTGGTGAAATGATCAAACTAGCGGTCTGTTTCATTTATCTGCCCATTTAGTTCCGGGTTTGTGTATCGCGCACGCTGATGCGGCACTCAATTTGACGGCCATCATAGTGGTTGTTTCATTTAAACGTGACTTACGTACATCAGTCTCGAGACAAGCCGACAGACGAGACAAAGCGTTTGCCCAGTGATGGCCGCTTGCCGACTGTGTTTATTCGGGCGTTTTCCACTCTTGTTCTTGAAGCTGCTGCATCTATTGTGAAACGTTGTGACTGTGGTGAGACGACTGGCCTTTTTCTTCGTTGGTGGTTGTCGAGTATGATACGAGCGAGGATAACCGCGCAAATCATTCTCAATCAAAGTCGATGGTCTAGCATTCTCCTGACGTTTAGACAGCACAACCCATTCCGGCCGATTTGTCCTGATATCACATACCTCTCCCGTAGTAGCCTCATCGTTAACTGTGCATTTTCTGTCAAGTGCTCATAGGTGACGATTTCGGCTTGACCTGTTAAATTAAGTCTAACAGTAGCGTCGGAGTTTTATAATTCGTAACTGTGCTTTTAGTTATTGCATATATCCTTATGGCTTTTCTCTCTCTCATGCTTTGTTGAGGCATCTCTTAACCACCAGTAGCCGGTAAACTACTAAACTTTTCCTCCAATCGTCCATAACAGATTGGACCATCTAATATTAACTGTTTCACGTTACTGAGGCAGGTCAGCGCTTTGTGTATAGAACATATTTAAACTGTTTACTTATATGGTCTGCTTGTAAGCTATTCGGTATGTTTATGCCGAACGTATAACTCACGCGAAACAGATTGCAGTTAGGATTAGAAAAATCAATCTCTGTTCCATCATTCTGTGGTGTACGGTTTTTCACATAGGTGTGTGTTTATATGTGAGGAGAAAAATCTTTGTTTTCCCATTCTTTTCCTCCCCCTTCAATGATGCGCCGACATTATCGTTCTGCTCTCATTGACCTTGACCTGCTGTTTGTGGAATTCCTTTGTCTTGTGTACAGACATCTCGCGTTGATGGCATATGTTCATTGTGGGCTGCGGTGTCTTGCTGCCCGGTCACACGTGACAGCTGGTCAAGTCAGATAACCTGCTCATTTAGTAAGCTTTAAACTGGGGTGCGGGCATCAAACCGTTCTTTTTC
>LOND01000276.1:103225-116825 GCA_014220965.1 Paragonimus kellicotti
TTTTATCCTCGCTTGGTAGCTATAACGAAACCGAATGTGAAATCGGCTCATCAGGGTGAAGCGTGGCAATGTAATGGAGGTCAACAGAACATTACTTAGAAAATTATGGGACTGTTTACCTACTCGTCAGTAGTCGCATATTTGAATCCATCTTCTCCGCTCGAACCACGTGGCGACAGCAGCCATTACGTTTGGGCTCAGTACTGATGCAGCCGAAATAGGTGCGTGATTTTCGGAATTAGACATCCACAAAACACCGAACAGCAGTATGTTCAGTTTGGAAAAGAAATGCTGATCGCCGTTTGTGCAGTGTGGCGTTTTAAGTGTCGCACTTTTGGAAGACAACCCATGATGCCCACCGCTCACAAATCCCTGATATCCATTGTTTGTAAGCCACTGCACCTAACTCCACGACATCGACAGCGACCGCCTATCCAATGTGGAAATAATTTATCAGCTGGGATCAAGCATGTGTATTGCTTACATATTTTCGAGAACCCACATCCAAGATACTCTGGAGCGCAAACGAACCTGGGCGTCGTTAATTTCACGTCACATATCGCTGTCATGGAAGAACGTCTGGAATTGATAGGACTTCATACGGTAGAATACACCATTTGTATTTTGCTTCACAATTCTATCTCAGCCGGATGATCTGAAGACTGGAGTTCTCTGACAACCGTACCGACTCTCAATGTTAATGTTCAAGACGAGTTAAGAGTCCAGGATGGGCTATTTACTCAAAGAAAGCAAAATATTAATCGCAACGTTCTATGTGGGGAACGTTCATCTAGCTTGCATAAGCTTGTGGAAAGGCTGGCGAACCAATATTTTGACCCTGTAAATCAAATCTAACTGTCAAGTATGCCGAACGTAGGACGCTCTTCGAACAAAGATACCGATGATAAGACATGAAATGTCGGAATGGCCTTGCCACTAAGCAGTCATAAATGGGCGAACTACCTGATAACAAGGGACTATTTCGATGGCTTCTTTAGGATTTAACTCTTTGTTGTAAACGTTTTCTCAGGGCCCACTATTGGTTTTGATTTCATGGCAGGCCACTCAACACTTGGACCTCGGGTCCAACAGCCTGACCTCTGGGGAACTATGAGGGTTATGTTGAGAACCATTGCCCGGAGTCAGTGAAGCGAGCGTTTGCCTTACTCGACCGTGAAGTTCTAGGATATCCCGGGTGCGCAGTGATGATGCTTATGTCTGATTCGGATTATTACTACCCACAACAGACCTCTTAAAAGCTCTGTCAGGCTGCGACGAATTTCTGTGCATTTTTCTATCTAGTCAACTTTTGAGCGGTCAAAGTTCTCTTTGTCTAGGACCTTCTTCCTCATACCGAGAGCAGCAGCGTTACGTTCATAAAAGTGGTTCTGTCGTATATTCAGTGGATAGTGCTGTACCACCTAGCCAATAATACGACATACAACCCCATTGATACAACTGAATTCCGTCGCACTGTTCCATCTCCGGCGCGTTTGACATGGCTGAACCTTAAGGGGTTGAAGTCCTATTCAGCACATCCGTGCGGTCCAGCGTATCACGAAAGCCTGACCACCACGTGTGGGCAGCAGAACGGTCATAGGTAGTCGTGATTCGCTAACATTTTGTCGGTGGATGAGATATACCTAACCAGCATAACCTCCAGGCTTTGTAACTAAATCTCTCTAATTCCCCGATGTGACCAAACACCGTTATTTAAACAGCATCATAATTTTTCACTGATACCATTTTGTTTTGCCCCATAAACTCACACTTTCTATGGTTGTTACAATATTGATCGCCTTGGAAATTTTTGACCTATATATAACACATCGAGTCTGATGATGAATCGTTGAAAACAAAATCTTTTTGTATACTGTGCTTTAAATGCTTACGTCAGTTTGTTGTGGTTACATACTACGCTTCGAAACTTGACCAAGATATCTTATGCGTTGTAACTATCTACCTTTGTCGATAAGGCATGAGCAGTATAAAACACATTAGATTCCTCAACGATTAGAATGTACACTTCTCGTTTTTTAAATAAAAGGACTGGTAAGGACCTGTGCTTACACCTAACTGAACTGTCCAGCTTGTTCTACTTTCTTTCATGGTTTTCAAAGCAACTACAGCAGTGCTGTGAATTCTTCCATCCTCATGCCCAACTCCAAATGTTTCTTATTCTTCTGTTATCCCTACGGCCACTGACGGATGTGTTTGTTAGTTTAAAATTGTGTTCGCGCACATTTTTAAGCGTGTTTTTGGCTGTGCATGTTTGTGTTAGTAATGACAGGAAATCCTGCGCTGGTATCACTTGAAAAACGGAAATGTCCACTTTGATTGACCATTCAGTACGTACGATTAGTCAATCTTCGCTTCACACACTGATATGATCAAATCTTGGCAATCATTTCAGTGGTTAACAATCATCGCCGATTTATAATATGTACCCGCATAACAGCTCTCACGACTTGCCAGTCCATAGTCAAACCAGTGTATATATATACTCAGTGTGTATCGTTTTTAAATACTTTATATATATATATATATATATGGTTATGAAAATTTGGGGGAGTCGCAGGATGATTTTCAAGATACTGGAAGGTCTGAAAAAGCTGAAAGTTCCAAGTTCTGCTTGTGAAACTATGCCGGATACGTGGAAATGTTTCGCACAATTTCTTCATTCATTATCCATCAGCAAAGCTTTTGAAAAGAAACGATAGATCATATTGCAATAGTGAGGCACGGAAAAGAGGTTTGTAGAGTTATGAAAATAAAATCTCAAATCTTCCTATGATTAGCGTTTCATGTGTCCCAGATTTTTTTTCGAATGGTAAGAAAAGTTGCACCATCCGTTAGTTAAGCCCATAAAATGAAATACCATTATTGAGGAATATTGTCATGCAATCGTACTTGTACAGTATTGTTTTAGCGCACACAACTGTATGGGAAAATTAACGTTTTCTTGATTGACACGAGTCAGATTTGTGCTTTCCTCACTGCTCACATCTAGTAGCCAAACGTATTTTTGTGATAGCTACAATTTGTTAACATGCTGGATATATATACATATATATACGAAATTCTTACGCGTCAAGTTTCACGTAAATTGGTTATGTCACTATTTTTTGCCTTAAAATGAGCACCGACGGCCACGTGGACCTGTGTTACGTGCTTTCACTGTAATAAGGCAAATGCTACTGCGCAGTCACATTTAGACTGCTTTTCGCATGGACTGATCGTTAACCAACCATTTGGGTAGCGTACTGAAACAAAACACATTGTGCACTGTGTCAAATGAGTGTCCATTGTGTAATGATGGTTATTTCTCACCAGAGCTTGTTCACTTCATCTATTCAGCATATCGATGGAGGAACGGTTGTGGTCATACTGTCCGTTGTGCTTATCTGCCGGCTGTCGGGCTGTTTAACTAAGATCCGTGTTCAACCATAACCCCTGACTAAGCTGAACGTCAATATCAATCATCAGGTCTTTTGTGGTTGTTCATATACAGTGATTTATAAACCTGTAACTGAGGAACGTGTGACCAGTTTGTTAACGTAGGTGATGTGTATTGACTGTTTATCAAATTATTACACCTTAGCTTTGAATACCAAATTAGTAGATACAATCCTTTTCATATTTTTGGTTTGTCTGGCATGATTTCAGTAACATCAAATGACGGATAACACAGTACAAGGAAATAGTCAGTAGAGTGTATTATTTTTGAATCTCGGCTCCATTTTCCTTGACACGTTTCGTCTTTTTGGTTTCATCGGTTAATGATACCAGGTCCAGGCGATTGAGCCTATATCCTCTGAGCTACATGTAAATGACTGCGAAAATGCACAATGATCGACCGGTTCCCGGTGTTAGGTATGGTAAGAGTATATGATTCCACGCAAGAAGATTCCGTTAATGTCTACCGATTTGTAGCTTTGTATCACTTTTTTCATGCCCAAAACAAGTCACTGGTTGACACACTCAGGTAGATCACAAAAAAGTGTAACTATTGCCTCAACGTGTGCAAGTAGAATTTTGCTAATTAAGGTACTAGTGAATCTCTTGGGTATCTCCTTCATCTGCTTCACCCACTTTCTGCGTTCGTTTGGGTTCACGCTTTGAGTTTGCGTTCACTCTGGAAGGGTACATACATTAACGGATCTATGTGTTTCGATCTCGATCGTCTGGATCACGTTTTCATCCGTAAGAAAAGCTTAAAATTCCTACACTTCGTTCAACTTGGTGGCAGTTGTCAGATTTGCCCAAAGAGAAACTTTTACTAAACGGTGAAGGATGGAAATACTGACCATTTTTACGTCATTTTATGATTCTGTAATCTAGACCATGCGCTCAGTAAGCGCCCTACTAATCATGATTAACCATGCAAATTAAGAAGTCGCTTTCTTTCCGAACGTTAAATGGGACCATAAACATTGCTTGTGCACGATTACACTTCTGATCGAAAATCCACCGTAGTTCATGAGTTCATTGGTTGTTACGTGGTTGAACTGCTGTCATCAGCTTACGTGTAACCGTGGATCTTATAGAACAAACAAGACTCTTAACCATTGAGATAATACTTCCAAGCAATTGAATAAGAGGGTTAAATGGAGAGATATATTGTAGCCGCTCTCATATGATTTTACTTCCACCATTTGAGTGACCAGTTTTATTGCACATAAAGAAGCGTTCACTAACGTGAAAAGAAGCGTAAGTTGTATTTTTTCCTGCCTAGTTTTTAAAGCCACTGGTGCTATGTGACTGCTGTGGACGGACTGAGCTCTCGTTTCAGCAATCGACTGTAGCTGGTCATTAGTTGGAGTGTTTAACTGTTGTGGTAATTTATGGGCGTGATTTAAACGGATGGATCAACATACGGAAGTTCGAAGCGCTGAAGCATTTACGAGATTATAACTGTCATGCTATCTTCACATGGCTGAAGCTGGACGTAGAACAGGAATCGATTTAAAAATAGGTACCACTGAAGACAACGGTTGACACTAACGTGGTTACGCTATGTTTCTCATTGATAAGTTTACCTGTTTCCGGCTGAATTATCGCCAAGTTTGTATACACATGTCACATTTTTGTATGAGTATAAAAGGCTTAGGGTGAACAAGGTCTCATTTTGAAGTGATTTTATTTAATATCTCGTCAAAATAATTGTCTGCAAGTTGGCTTGTCCCGTAAGTAAATGACTGTTCACATTGTTGTGTTATTGCTTGAATATTGATGACTGTATAACATCCAATTTCAACCCAATGTTTATTCTCGGTACCAATCAACTACTCACGTTCTGTCTTCCTCAGTTTATTCCAAGTTTGGTGGTAGCCTGTTTTACTTGATCCCTATGTTCGAGTTTTTGCAGCACCCAATTATAGACAATACTTTCCATTGATTCTTAATTTGAATAAGATAGGAAGTTGGTGAAAGTAAAACTGTTGTATCAGTTCTTTGCTCATTTGTCACTATTTGATCTACTGGACCGTATGAATGCCATAGTCATCTCGTAAGAACGTTTTTCGTGGCATTATCCGGAATGACAGCAATTCACCAGAAAACGTCTGAATGTGCGGCTAAGGAGAGCATTACCTTCTTTTCAAAAACACCTATCCGAAGTTCCCAGGAACATCATACTGCCACCTTCACACGATGGTTTACTAAGGGATTCCAATACAAGTCATGNACGTGGTTGAACAAGATTTTCGCTTGTGCGTTCTTTTCTCTTTGTTGGTCCGGGAAAATGTTATCTGACGGTTTATAGGTATGAAGAAAAAGCGAATAGAATTAAGCAGAAGGAAACTCCAATAAAGTTGCAAACTTGAAGTCTTGCCGGCAATGAACACCGAAAAATCGTTCCATCAGATATGCGCATTTAATGACCTGTGATGCTGGGCTAGAATGGTGGTTAGGTAACTTGCAGTGCAGATTACCATTCACGTATGTGCCGATCTAGCCAAATTTTAAAACTCTCCACCGATTCAGCTGTGATAACAGTGTTAGATAGTATGTTCTACTGTGAACAGATTCTATTTATGAAACGGTTCTGTTTACAAAATACCCTACCTATTTACCAACTCAGTTTCGGCGAATATCCCCTTAGATGTTCATCGCTATTTGATGGGAGATGTGCCAGTGGGTGGCCCGGATTATGAAGTATTTTGTAAATAGTAATTAGGTCTCCGTTTAGCTCTGTAGTTCATTGATAACTGATTTAATTGCGCTGTTACTTCTGGGTAGACGCCCTTCCTGAACGTCATAACTCTTACGGTGGCCCATCTATGAATACTTCTGGTAAATGCTACATCCTTTTTAAGGACGGTAGACTACTCACGAGTTCTTGATTTGCAAACATTTGTCGAGGCCGTAATCGAAGATACAGTGTTGAGGCTGTAATTTTTGACCGATATGTGCCGTTCAATGAATGAGGCGGCATTCCGTCTTTGCTGAACGTTACTCGGCGGCAGGTGATTCAAGACATATCCCACTGACGTTGGGATATGATCTTTTACCATGATTTCAAGCGTTCTTTCTGTTCTACTGACATTAGTGTTTCCGAAACTGCGAGAAAATTCGTAGATATGGTGACTGGTAGAAAACACAGGACTTTGTTTTTTGACCGGGGTTTGAGGCAACCTATTTGTTTGTGCGGGCGAGACAATTTTTGTCACATCATGCACGCGTTTCAATGTGGAGCGGATAACTTCTGTAGAATGTGTTCAGTAAATTGTCCTATTTGAAAGGGAGTTTGTTTTAAATGACCTTTTTAGGAACCTCCATAGTTGCAGTTTTGGGGGAGAAAGTTTTCCCCATTTCCGAATGAAGCGTTGCGCGAAACTGTTGGGACGAAGCGCTTTATGTAATGTTGTTTGTTCAGTCTGTAAACCGTTCTCGGAGCGTACGTTTGACGCTCTGTAAAGCACCGTACGTACTAGTGGCCTTTTGTGTGCAACATGAGCAAAACTCATAAAGTTCTTGTGCCATTCTGTCCTGTCCATTTTGGCTTGCGTTCATTAGATCCATCTGAACCGAGTTAGGTAAACAGTAATCACAGATGAAATCTATTGTCTCATAGCATGGTACATTAGTAATTGAAGAATTATCATAACTAGAACACATCCTGTCTAAGGCACTATCTAGATCTGGGATATGTATTGTCAGGTCAAAAGTTTCTTCGAAAGTAGACACATATTGCTTTGGAATAAGAAGCATTAAAGTGCCAACCCGCCATTTTGATAGCACATGGTAGGGAGAATCTTTTATTACTAAACTGGGCAGTTTAGGAAGACGTGGGTTGTGAGTTTTAGGTCAACCATTCAGTCTTGCTGTTTTGGTACCTATAGATGGGTCCACCGTCAGCAGTTGATTCTGTGTGCACAACAACAACTGACTCAGGAATTGCTTGACATAATTGTTACCCATCCCGCAATATAGCAAAGTGGGTCTTATTCCGGCAGACATAACCATTACAGTTTCGAGTCATCCATACCGTAATCGAGCGTGACTGTTGCGCTGTCCATTATGTCATCAGTTTTTCGATGTGGTTTATGGTTTTTGTAAGCTCCCATGTCCCGACCTATTGAGCAGTAAGTTGGCCACTGGCCTCCTGGCAACATTTGTTTGCAAGTGCACACTAACAACGGAAAAGAAGAGTTAAGTTCGTATACTGTGATAGAAGAATGTGAAAAGCCAGAAAATTCATGTATTGCAATATCTGAGGACCTTCGTTTTCTGAAATAACATTGAGAAGACGAATTGATAATAGGTCAGATTCTCAGTTCTGCCACACTGAACGTGTGTTGCTATGACATACTACGTTGTCAGACCGAAACAGGAATTATCGAGGTAGCCGAGGTTCGAACTCACAGTAGATAGTCCACGTTGTCTCCAATGTTACAGTGATACTGCCTGTCAAGCGCGGGTTTTCTTGATATCGGTTGTCTAGGGCTACTGATAGGAACTAGGTAACATAGACAACTGTCGCTTGTAATGAGCGGGTTATCATTTGCGGTCCATACGTGACTGCGTCTGTCAAGATTAATGTCTGACACCGGGGGTTCTTAATCTGTCCTGTTTGCCTTCCTGTGAAAGTATCATTGGGGACCTAGAATCGGGGCGCTTGCCAGAAAATTTATCGCCGTTGTTTCACGCATAACGGGATAACTTTAACCATTTTAGAATGTGTTACACAAGAGACATAATACGATATGAATTAATTCCATGTACTTTCATCATTCGTGAACGTATGAATAATATTAAATCTAAAGCAGTTGTTTTTAACTGAAACGCACAACTTACTTTGGGACATGAGTGCTGCTCACAGCTGAATTCACGACAAGCCAAGTTCGACAGTTAACTGTTTTCCTATTGACGGTTGTTCAGTAAGGCTTCAAAATACTGCATGATATGTGTTCTAAATAGTCATCAGGACATCAAACAGTTGTGTAACACCAGCTCTGTGACTTATGGTCGATATGTCTGGTGATTGGCCGTTTCGTCCTCGCTGTACATCACTCACCAACGGATAGACCACTACATTCCCAAGCCATTTGCGACATGCTTCTTGAACATAGTTTATGCGTCCTTTCTGGTCTACAGATATAGGTGTTACAACAGCAACCGGCCAACTGAGTGCTGGCTAGTAGGCAACGTAGTTGTTCGCTTTTTTATCGAATATAGAGACAACTTCATGGTTTATAAGAACGAAATAAGTCGTACTGCATTGTAAGCGCGTTTCGTCGTGGTTCCAGTCCTCCTACTGGGTGTAATAATCAAAACATCGCCTTTGAAGCGAGGCTTCCTGGAGTTGGCTTTCCTGGACATCCGCGGTTGAAATTCCTGGCGGAGTCAATTTGATCCACTTTCTGCTAAAAATCCCTGGGAAAATGTTGGCACGGATGGTTTCGTAACTGAGGCATTTTTGTTAACAATCCTTCGTCCGAACATTTCTTTTACACTTTTTAAAAGAACATACGAATTGGTCACCTTTTATGCGCGTCGAAGTAGAACTCATAGTGTTCATGTAGTCTTCCTGATGTTGACCCGCAGCACATTAACCATTCAGTGGATTCACATGATCGACGCCTAATTAAGACATCGCATTCGATTGTCTGCAGCATATTTTAGGTTTGTTCCTTAGGCCATCCATGCGAAGATTCACTCTCCTCATATCGCGTGCACAGATTTAGCTCACTCAACCGTGGAAAGAGAGTTTGTGGATTGTTACCCGTGAACACAAGTAAAAGTGGAGCCGAATAGATTACCCATGGTTACGTTGTTTATTTGTTGAAAGCTGTTGCACCCAGTGCAGTACCTATCATTTTCTGTGTAAAGGCAAACGTTTTAATTGATCAATGGGGACTGGAAGAGTTACAAGGCTGAATGAACGGTAGACAGAACTAAAATTGTCATTTAGTGTACTACACAGTTGACTAGACCTGATTTACACGTAAGATGGCTGTTCGGCTTCGCTACACACCGTAACGATTCAGCAATGGTGCTGGTATAGTGAGTAAACATGAAAAATCGTGCACTTTACTAGCAAACTTCAATTCGCTAGGAGGAGCACAGGAACAGTATCGACCGTTTGGACAGAAACGCTTACCGAAAGCGGGCGGTTGTAATAATGTGTGTATTGATATCATCTCAGTGAACTGCAACTGATGTGTTTCGTTCACAACATTGTGTACAGTGAACGAGTATTTACCTTCAGAATTCAGTTACTCCCATCACCTGAATGGGAACTGGTTGGTCAACTAATGTAGCTTTGCCTACTGGACGCGTAATTGGATGCTTTACACGAGAGCACGACATGTTTACTTATAAAATGGACTCATGATTACGTGAACGTGACGGCCAGTTGGAAATTCAAAGGATCGCGGTAATGCCAAGGCAGATGCTCTCTTTTTGGTTCAAAAGGTTTAGCGGAAGCCGCATTTTGGATTCATCTACACCAATTACGGAGGTAGAAATCTGTGGCATCACGTGCACGTCGTTGTCACCTCATCTTTTCTCACCCTTTAATAGTGCCGCTTCCCTTTGTGCACACTGTCGCCTGTTCACCTTTGACCGACCCGTCACACGTTTCAAGCCCAGCAGCCGCGGCGGCTGCCATGACTGGTTTTTGGTCCACATCACACATACACGCACGGTCCTCTCGCCATTGTGTCGGTCATGCTGCGCCGTTGCTCGCCGTTCGGTCGGCCCGATTCTGCTACTGCTGTCCATTGACATTTGCATACCATTCACAGTGATAGCTGTAGCGCGGTTGCCGCACTGGCGGTCTGACCCTCCGGTCTTCTGTCTTCACCACTGCGCCCGCATACGCGCGTGCAGCCACAGTTCCTGCTTATGTTCGTATTTGCGCGTCTTTCTGTTTGTGACTGAACAAATACCGATTGCTGCTGGTCGCCTCCCGCCCTCACCTTCTCCTTCTCATCTTGTGTAATCCTTTTTTTCCGTTGCTGATTTTGCTGTCAACACGCATCACGTACACACACACGCACACAAACAACACGATCAAGGATCTCACCGATTTTTACTTCTCTGTTGTTCACAGGGCTAGTGTCGCCGAGCCCGGTCAGAATGTAGGTGGTATTGAAATTTCTCGCTTCATCAGCTGCTAATTGCAAACCTCATTAGTTGCACCATCTCTAGCCGACCAGTTTGCCTTATATCGCCAACACTGCCACGTTACTTTGTTCGACCGAGTTCTCTTCCTGCCTCTTTCCGATCTGTGTACTCAACCTCTTCGTGTGTGGCCTGTTCTCAAGAATGGCGCTGGCCGGGTGACTAGCTGTTTATGCGAGCTTGCCGGCTAACCACACACACATACACATCAGTATACTACCAATCCCAAGTTCGAGTGAGTGGACAGGAAACCGCAACATTTCGTTTCGTCTATTCGTGTGTGTAGGACCTTGCGAATTTTCTCGGCCAGGGAGTACGGCTTAAGGTTTAAGGCAGGCGGGTGGACGTGCAACGGGTGAGAATGTTTTGACTGATCGGCCTACATACAGTCCGATCGCCAGACAACCGCATATCGGTCGATGATCAATGCCGACTAAACCGAATCGGGCTTTAAATGTTTGTTTTAGGAGTTTAGGTCTGTTTTCTAAACATTGACTGCAATTCCATTCTACTCAGCCTAATTTAGAATTGCCAATCATCCACTCAGCCCCAATTAACAATACGCTGGCGACGACTTACATTACTCATGGGTATCAATCATTAGATTGACACTTTTCATCCGGCTTTTGACCTCGTGATACACAGCTGTTGACACGTTTCATGAGTAGTTTATATACGAGGTCTCATCCCATTCCCTCTGTGTGGAGAAAGTTTTCACTAGGGAAATCAGGTGTTGTTATGTTCATTACGTGCCATCTATAAATAATTAGTTTGTTACTCCAACTGACTTGCATAGCTGAAAAGCCGGAACAATTGCGGCTTATCACACGGTCCGACCACATTGTTCTATATTCTTCGGATAAAATTTTAAAATGTCAATTTCCGTAAGGAATACATGCTGGTTTTTATTTACTACGGATGAGTTGCACGTTCAGCAAAGTTTCCGACTTGTTCATACGATATTGTAAACTGTCCTCGCCTGACATGGATGCAGCCAATTATCCAAAGCATAGACTGGCTCACCTAGAACAGTCGTAGTTCGCATATATTGGTATGGAACTTCTTCTATTCCATTGAGCACTTCTTTGAAATCTTGTACTGGCCTTAACTGAGAAATGGCTGTTCTGGTTTCGAATTACCCATGATAAATCCACATTAATTGAATACAAACTTCTGTTTCACATCTTTACGGAATTGGACCTACAGGTCACGTTTTTGCCACTTGTAATCGCGACTGCGTATAGCTTATACATAAATCCTCAGTTCCTACTTTAAGCCATATCCGCTTATAGTATGGGTCCGGTTGGCATAAATCCTGATAGTAGCAAACAAGGTGGCCAATCGACGCTTAGTATTGTGTACTGAAGAGTTAACAGGTTGCAGGCACATCACTGATCGTGATCCACCTTCTTATCAGAGAACGTTTCCAGCGAACGATGGGGATGATCAAACGGCCGATTCCATTTTCAGTGATCCGTTTTGCTGACCTGTTAGTCTACTTTGTCAACTATGTCAAACGGTCAATATCCTAAGTTTGGTGCTTACAAACCAGCGTCTTTACTGATTGTCAGTGTTACTGTTTGTGTGTTCTGATGAGGTAGGTCTCGGTTGTTCTTCATTAGTTACTATCCGATGCATTCTGTCCTACTTCTACGGCATTTCGGTTGGATCGTGAACTGACAGAGAACAGTCCCACTGTTGTTCATTTATTACGTTAGTATCTGTTTCACTAACCTTCATTCTAACGGGTTGCACATACACTCAACCCCAGACATTGACTGACAGACATTGTGGCGGCGGCGGTGGTAGTATAATTGTGAAAAGAGGCGCTCTTTGTGCACATGTACACCCGATGCTGTCGGCTTGTGTTTTTCGTCCGACAGGTTTTTGCGGCGTGGCGGCATCCTGACCGCTGTCCGGTAGTACCGCGCCCGTGATTAAGCGCACGCGACAACAACGACGATTCACAGTCTCTGATTGACCGCAAACTCACCGGCAATGTTGGTCATTTCTGTTATTTATGTGTGTGTATCGATGTATATTTATGCATGTATGTACGTGTGTGTGGCTGTTGTCTGGCCGGCAAGCATTCACTCGAAACGGACACAACGTAAATCGCCTTTCGAATCACAGCACCTACTGTTTTTTACAGTGGTCGATCAAACCATCGACTTCCACATACGGAGAAAGGATCATTTCATTAACACGGTTGATGATCTGCGTCTGACATGTCAGATGAATCAGTTTGGGTGAAAGCACGGATACTGGTTCTTGCTTCAATCACAGAGGGAAAGGCATTTGTTACTGACAGATGCACACTGTCACAGTAGGTGGTGAGTGACCAAAACAACAGGAGTACGTTTTTGATGCATAGGGGGACGGTGAACGAGTTTACTGAATCAAGAACACTGCAGTCAGAAAGCATAGGGATCCTCAAGCATGATGCAGTAATACTACTACTTGTCCTCGGTTGATTCATCAACCGCAATATACGTATTTCTCACACCCACACTATCTTGGACGCGTTATGTTATCATTTGGTAAAGCGTAGGGATACGTTTTTCTATGTAGGGTTAATTATTGGAAATGCTTTAAACTGGAATGCATTTTAAGGGAACATTTTTCAACATTAAATCTGGAGGTTTCCATAATGGAATACCTTACTTTAGAAGTGTTTGTTCCAGGTCGTATTGAAATGGTTCTCTTTGACCAACTATTCCAGTTGTAGAAACTGTAGCAGCACAAATCAAAAGTCACTTTCGCTTACTCATTCCTTTCGTATGCTTTTCAGTTTGTAAGTACTGTTCCACTTGGCATTTCTTCTCAGATGTGGTAGTCTTATTGTAGACGTTGTGATGAACAGCCATTCCATTTTTGGTTATCGCGCCTTTACCAAGTTCGTTGACATTAGTTTTAGGCTTATTGAATTAAGTGACATATTGTGGTAATAAAGAAATCTTAGCCGACACAA
>LOND01000276.1:141397-161482 GCA_014220965.1 Paragonimus kellicotti
AACTGGTTGCTTTGTACTCTCGAAATTAACTGATACTTTACCAGTACTCTCCGTAGAACTGTAACGAGTCCCAGCGAAAGTAGCCTACACCTACAGTACACATATCTGCTCCATGTGAGTTGAGCGTTCCAGACTGTCCTATCCGTCACAACGAGACTGGACCTTGACGTGGTGTGACGACTTGCGCATCTCGATGACCTATTGCACTAAACTGGACGGTGTGATCACCACACCGATAGAGTCACTCATACCAGGCAGGCCAATGGGTAGAGGTCTGACAAACCAGTCTCCTGGTCCTCCAGGTTGCGGGCTGGAAGAAGGTTGGCATCTTTTTCCGGAAAAAGTACCAGTTCTGGTACACTGCCACCCAACCGCTGCCTTGCCGTACAGGCTTTTGAGCCAAAGGCTCTGGTTGAGAACCCTAATCGTTCTCCTGTCTAGGTCTGGTCATCCTAGCAGTATATCAACCCACACACGACCATGAGTATTCACAACAACACTAAGATCCATACTGCATCGGCCGTCTCGCAGTATAAACCGGGTCGCCCTATCTGCTGCATACAGCAGGGTGGATAGGCGAAAACATGCTACTGCTGACCCCTCCCCCACTGTCCTATCAAATTTAGCTCTCAGGCCCTTCCCGACCCTCATTTATAGTAATTATTCTACGAACCCCACTGCAGATATAACTACTCATGGTAACTGTGCCGCTAAGTTCCATCTCTTACCATCCAGTCTCAGGCCTCCCTCATCCCTTGCTTAAATATAAATGCGAATTACCTTGGGCGCTTTCACACCCCAAAACGGATAAATCAATAGGCCACTCTCGCATGAACGTTAGATTCGTTGAATTTCGATATCTGCTGCATTTCGGAGACTAGAATCCAGAACAGTATTCAAAGTATTGGACTGAGAGCACCCGCACTGTCTACCCGATGCTGATTATACACCTCGGGCGGTTCCACGGTCAAGTCCTCATCACGACGACCCCAACCGTATTAGTAGGTTGGATTCTTGGTAGCAGAAAACTTTGTGTCGTCCACTTGGCAGACTCACCTAAGGCCAGCTGTTGATCCAAAACTTTCGGCAATCTTCCCACTGTATCTCCTTATTCTCTAACTGGTTGTAGCGGCTCCAGTTTGAAGAAAGCATTCTACTCATAACTGGCTGCACTCCTTCGGTCGACACATGGTACTGGTATAGTCGTTCTGGTCGGAGATATGAACGCCAAGGTCGGTCACCTTGGTGAGACCGAGTCTCGTTTAGGTGATAGGTTTGAGAGAAAATCACACTGCTTGGATAATGGCGAGTGGCCGTTACATCTGTACGCTCAGTATAGGCTATTTTTGGTCGAAACTAGTTTTAGGCATCTTTGTTTGTCGATTAAAACATCTTTTTAGTGTTCTTTTTCTAACGCATCATCTAAATGATTAAAAACCAACAGTGTGATGTCTGCCAACTGAATGCTCCTCACAGTTCATCTCAGCTTTCGTGGTTAGATAAACTTTTCTGCCGACCAACGTTTCGCGTTCCATTCTTGTCAGGGTTCTTCATTAATGTGCACCCTGTTCCAGACCTTCAGATGGACTCCGGCCATAAGCGTGTGTGTCAGCTGCTGCTTTAGCGCTCTCGAATCGTACATGACTGGACCATCACATCTGGTTGCTGAACTACTCAGTTGTTGGAACACTGCTTACCCAGTCCACTTCGGTTGGATATTTCAACGTGATTTAGGTATCTTGATTACAGTGCTATCTACTGTAATTAACGAAACAGTTAATGTGTTATCTTTCGAGACCTTCGAACAAATTGTGCATCACTGACAAGCCACAGTGGCTGAATGTTGGGCGTTATATGAGTTTAATGACGTAGTGGTCAACCCAGCTGCCACGTGAGGACGTGGCTCGGTGTCCAAATCCAGGTCATGGTGAATATATCCGCCAATAACTGTCTCTAACAAGGGTGAAACTTGGGGTATAGAATTCCTCACGAAAGGTCCGACTGAAAATGTGACTACATGTGCGGTGTTCTGTATATACCAGGCAAACCCTTTTCTGCCTGCTGGCGATCAAAACTGCGTAACAAGTTTAATTATCTCTGCGTTCTCAACTTGATATGAAGTCCTGATCGTGGAGTTATCAGTCGGGGTTAACAGATCATATACTAGTCAATCAAGCAATTTATGCATTCCTTACAAACGAACATAACTAAACGTTTATGTGTAATTAACCGACTTTTGGTTCATATTATGACACACAGCATTGATACACCCTAACAGAAATCGACAAGGAGTCTAGGGTTTCTTTTTACAATGAAGTAGTCAAGCAGTTTATTCTTATGTGAACTCTGTTGTTATGTGAATTTTACGATCAAGTGCTTATTCCACTGTACAATGATATTATGGATATATCCAAGGACCTGTGTGTTCGTTCGTATCTTACCGGCCAAACCATTTTCCGGACGGTTCGACCACGTATTTTCTCTCCGTGTTGCTCCGGTCCATTAAGACCATCGTGTCCTCATGCAACTAGGGTCTGTTGTTTGTGTACTAACTAACAGTCGAGTTAATTTTCATACCATCTACTATTCTTGCACCATTTTATGTAGCAACTTGACATTGGTATGACTTTTAAAGACACAATGCGGCCTGCATCGATTCTGACCCCGGATCACTGTATTTGGCGTATAATTTTTGTCAGAAAATTGGCAGATTGAGTTTCGCTTGTAACTGCGTATGGATCAGACAAAGTACATTGTGTGTAAAGTACACTGCTTTCACTCAGACGCTATAGTTTTACGGTCATGCGTTAGCAGATTATTCACCCACCTTGAGTGAATAAGGCACCTCGCTCAGCGCAGTGGCTAACAAAACCCTAACACTTGACGATCGATTATAATATGGAAGACGGACCTCCGAATAACGATTCCATCACAAGAAGTTGAGCAGAAAAGTGTATGTGTGGGAGCCCGCGGTGAGCGTTCCTCTGGCGACACATTCCCAAAACGCTTGTAACTTTGATTCGGTCCGTGTGTGTGTGTGTGTGTGTGTATGTGTTTCGCATTGGCCGGCTGGACACAAAGGCCTCACTCACACACCTACTGGTCTTATTCCTTCGGGTTTACACCGGATACGTGGTGTGAGTGGAACCACAAGTGGTGCAGCGCAAGCCACTTGGGGTGATGGTTTGAAGCGCAGGCGTCCTCTGGCTTCGGTCACTGTGACAGGCTAATCCGTTTCGGATGCCGCCAACCATGTGTGTTTCGCTCTCTGTTCAACGGATAGGAGTGAGTTGGTCTTTCTCACGCACACCGTTAATTATTGGAGCTAAAGGGTTGTGATGAGCCAGGTGATGTAACGCAGACTGTACGTATGATCGAGTGAGAACTAGTGGCTAGAGGATTGACTGATCTTTTACCAGACACAACACAGCCAGTAGATACCGGTACGCCAGTAGTCACAACTGGTTGCTTTGTACTCTCGAAATTAACTGATACTTTACCAGTACTCTCCGTAGAACTGTAACGAGTCCCAGCGAAAGTAGCCTACACCTACAGTACACATATCTGCTCCATGTGAGTTGAGCGTTCCAGACTGCCCTATCCGTCACAACGAGACTGGACCTTGACGTGGTGTGACGGCTTGCGCATCTCGATGACCTATTGGGCTAAACTGGACGGTGTGATCACCACACCGATAGAGTCACTCATACCAGGCAGGCCAATGGGTAGAGGTCTGACAAACCAGTCTCCTGGTCCTCCAGGTTGGGGGTTGGAAGAAGGTTGGCATCTTTTTCCGGAAAAAGTACCAGTTCTGGTACACTTGCCATCCACCCGCTGTCTTGTGGTATGGGCTTCTTGAGCCAAAGGCTTCGGTTGAAAACCCTAATCATTCCTCTATCTGAGTCTGGACGTCCTGACACTATCTCAACCCATATACAACCATGAATATTCACAACAACAATAAATCCATACTGCATCGGCCGTCTCGCAGTATAAACCGGGTCGCCCTATCTGCTGCATACAGCAGGGTGGATAGGCGAAAACATGCTACTGCTGACCCCTCCCCCACTGTCCTATCAAATTTAGCTCTCAGGCCCTTCCCGACCCTCATTTATAGTAATTATTCTACGAACCCCACTGCAGATATAACTACTCATGGTAACTGTGCCGCTAAGTTCCATCTCTTACCATCCAGTCTCAGGCCTCCCTCATCCCTTGCTTAAATATAAATGCGAATTACCTTGGGCGCTTTCACACCCCAAAACGGATAAATCAATAGGCCACTCTCGCATGAACGTTAGATTCGTTGAATTTCGATATCTGCTGCATTTCGGAGACTAGAATCCAGGACAGTAGTCAACGTATGGAACTAACAGCACCCGCACTGTCTACCCGATACTGATTATACACTTCGGGCGGTTCCACGGTCAAGTCCTCATCACGACGACCCCAACCGTATTAGTAGGTTGGATTCTTGGTAGCAGAAAACTTTGTGTCGTCCACTTGGCAGACTCACCTAAGGCCAGCTGTTGATCCAAAACTTTCGGCAATCTTCCCACTGTATCTCCTTATTCTCTAACTGGTTGTAGCGGCTCCAGTTTGAAGAAAGCATTCTACTCATAACTGGCTGCACTCCTTCGGTCGCCACATGGTACTGGTATAGTCGATCTGGTCGGAGATGTGAACGCCCAAGGTCGGTCACCTTGTTGAGACCGAGTCTCGTTTAGGTGATAGGTTTGAGAGAAAATCACACTGCTTGGATAATGGCGAGTGGCCGTTACATCTGTACGCTCAGTATAGGCTATTTTTGGTCGAAACTAGTTTTAGGCATCATATGCGCCACTGGTATACCTGGAGCCCCCTTCTCCGAATCAGAATTAGTCTCAGATAGGCTACATAACCATTAGTTATGCGTGGTGGGTTTCCATTCAGGACTGTTGTTCTTACTGGAGTACATACTTGAATTTAGATCATGCGTCGGTAAGTTGTCGTTTCGAGCAACGAGCTCATCGCTAGCAACAGAAAAAAAACTCGTTATCCTGTCGGTAAAAACATAAACACTAAACTAACCTAAAAAGCAAGGTTAATGATTCTCACCTCTAATATCTTAATAGCTGCTGGACCCAAATCACACGCGCTTTTCATGAAGCGGGTACTATAACATGCGGCACGATAGTTCGTTGGTTAATGAAATAGTGGATCCCAGAGAAATCTCTGGAGTAGTTGGATGCTAGCCTGGACTTTCCTCGTGACAGTTCATATTACATGTTCAGGATATCAGTAGGAAACTGAAGCGTAGCCTGATCGCCCATCGTGAGGCAGGATTAATAGAAAACGTTAAGGAAATGGAAACCGGTTTCACCTCAGTGAACGTCGGCAGGCTCTTCAAGCTCATCTGCGCCAGTGGTCCCAGGCGACCGTCTATCAGTGAAGCTATCGCGGAGGCAAATGGCACACTAACCTATAATAAGTCCAGAAGGTTAGATTAGTGGGTGGATATACTTTGACGGTCAGTTTAGTCGGCCTCCTGCTTTTATTGTTTTACCGTCACAAGCTTGTAATGTAGCTCGCTGGTCGGTAGATTTAGGACCACTTGGTAGAACTAAGGTCCTCAATTGCATTTTGGCCCTAAAACGTAATAGGACTCCTGGTCCAGATGATCTCGTGCCAACACTCATCAAAGGAAGTAAGGAGGATTTAGTAGAAGCATTTACTCCGTTGCTTCAACTTGTGTGGACGAGGGGGACCATCTATCCGTGCTGGGGTCACTCTATAATGGTTCTTATATTTAAGAAGGGAGTTTGGGGCTTTTGCACAAAACGCAAACCGTGGGGGAATTAGCTTGACGCCAGTCATTACTAGTAGGTTTGATCTAGTTATCGGTTCTGGCATCCGTTATACTTAGTCGACTCATTGCTAGCAGCTCGGGAGGCAAACATTAGGGGAGAAGGGGCAGTGTTTTATTCTGGTTGAGGATACATTGATCAAGCTCCTACTCTTCGCCAAATTCTGGAGCAGCGTCATGTGTACCGCCGGCCAACAATCGCCGTATTTCTCGACTATAAAGGTGCGTTCGATTCGGTGGATCGATCTACACTTTTATAGTAGCTTAAACGCAGGGGTGTGCCGACGAAGTATGTGAACATACTGTCGGCTCTTTATTCCCATACTTCAGCTCAGGTTAGGGTTTACGGTGAACTGTCTGACAGTTTCAGCACCAGGAGCGGCGTACGTCAAGGCTGTCCCCTTTCACCATTTTTGTTCAATTTCGTCATAGACGAAATAATGAAGGATTATCTCTAGCAGTCACAAGATGCCGGTGTGGACCTTTTGTCTGGTGGAAGACCGATTGATCTTGATTATGCTGGCGATAAGGGGCTGTTGTTTGACGATTTTCAAGCAGCACAACACAATGCTAGACGCTGTTTTGCATCCTGCCAAATACTTCGGAACGCGCTTTGCAACCCCCAAAATACAAAATTACTCTGCAAGATTGTTGTGATTACGTAGATTTATTGTTGGATACATTTATTTTAGAAGCCGTCTCAGCTGCGGCGAAGATGTAAGGAGTCAAATAGAAGCGCGTATCTCCAAGGCCAGAGCGGTGTTTGCTAGTCTGGGAGCACCTCTGGTGACGGAGATGTGTCTGTCTGAGGCTTTAAAGTCACGTATATAAAGTGGCAGTGAGGGTTGTATTACTTTGTGGTAACGAAACGTGTCTGCTCAGGGTAGAAGATGTGAACCGTTTTCAGCACTTGATCCACCGATGTCTGCGTTCGATCGCTCGTATCGGGTGGCACCAGCGAGTAAGCAACGAGGAGGTTAGGAAGCGGGTGTTTGGCACTGATTGTCAAACGAGTTCTCTTGTTCAGTCGCTACATTTGCACAGACTTAGATGGTTAGGTCATGTACTAAGGATGCCAGCTAGTCGTTTGCCACACCGAGCACTGTTTGCCGACGCTGCGGCCGACTGGCGCAAGGTGAGGTGGACAGATGATGACCTGGCGTAGACAAATGAAATCGTTCACGAAGGGGTTGGTCACTGTAGGTCGGGTTCGTCTCCCGGGCTGGGGCCCTCGCGACTCACAGAGTCGGTGGCTTGAGACGTTAGGTGAGATGGCGGCTAATCGAGCTCAGTGGCGTGAATGTTGTCGTTGTTTGGCCGAGTTGTCTGTGAAGTGAGTGCACTTAATGATGCGGGGCAGTGAAAGCCGTAAGGAAGCTGTCTTGCTGATGACGCCTTACTTTCACTTACAGCTCGGTTGTTTGTTTGCAAGGTGTAGGCGCCTTGATGTTGAATGTTTGAATATAGACGTAGCTATTTTTAATAGTTAGGTCCCGTTCCCTTTTTTGCCCCTCCTTTACAGGATTCGTTTTTTTCTTCGTCATTGTATGGTAGTTATGAATCAGTGAGAGCCACTAATTGGTTGTTTATGTGATTGTGATGGTTGTGATGATGCATTTGCCATCCACAATTTCACGTAAACGTATTTCGTGTTTTCGATAAATACTGTTTCATGAAGATTGCGTAAATGGAATTGTTATCCACACTACGATACGTCAGCTGGTCTTTCAATCTTTCAGTCTACAGTGGTTGTATACCACGGTGGATCATCACCGAAACTGTCAGTCAACTGTCCGACTTATAACGTAACATTGTACTGTATCATATGGAAAGAATTGTGTCGGTACTCATTGCTGGCTTGTCCCGTATCCGTACGAACATCAAATCACTATATCGTCCCAGTGTGATATATTCCTTTATTCCGTTTCCTGGTTTATCCTGATTTTCTTCTGTTTTTTATAGTGTGAAATATTTAATCTGTATTTTGTACTTAGTTATAGACCACCCTCCAGAACAGTGCAAACTCCGCCCTTTTAAGGACTATGCCTCTACAATGACCACCGGTTTACAAGGGCGGTGTAATTTAAGTTGAAAATAAGGTTTTCTTCCTTCTCTGACCACCACAGCGAACGTTGTTGAAACATGAACGACGTACTGGTGCCTCATTACAGCCTACAACCCTCTAGATCAGCAGAATTCTGTGATTCTTATATGTGAATGTTGCACCACAGATGTTGGGGCGTACGTTTTATTGCGTTCTTCACAGGACTAATGTGTTACTTGTTAATCAAATTTCATCAGCGCTAAAATCGCACCTATTTAACCGATGTTCGAACTGTAACTGTCATGGCTACCGTTGGAGTGTCTTGCAAAAATCCCTGTTCACTCCCCACACTGGATCTAGCTAAGTTATCAGACCTCGTGCTTGGCAATGTAGTTCAGTTGGCCTGGACGTCCGTTCAATGCCCACATTGAAATTAATTATGAGTGGTATTTACACTTTCTTAGTTGATTATTTACTCGTATGTTATCCTCAGTATACATGCATAAGAGTGTGGAGTGAAAAAAAACTGATTGACTTGCGGACCACACAGAACACAGATCCTTCTGTCTATACGTCTTACTCATACTGAATGTAAAAACGGTTTACTTGATCCATAGCAGACAGGTATTGATACAATCGAAACCGCTGTGCACGTAACAGCTGTTTTTGACGAAACCTGTCTACCTCCAACTCATGCTGGGGTTAAAAATGGAATTCTGTTTTAATTTTCTGGGCTACCAGTAAACTATATATAGCTAGTTTGTTTATTTCTTTGATAACGGATCCTAGTGTTGGATTTGGAAACGTCACAATCAAATCGTTCACTACTCAGTATGTACCTTCTTCAAATACTTTATATGTATATTTATACCCATCACTCGCTTCTGCTAAGAGCTCCTTTGAATTGTCAACACGCGGTTGACTGTCTAATCGGAAATCCGATTGCATGTTACTTTCCACCGTTTTTTCTTACTTGATATATTGCAAATAGCATATCATTTATGTGCACGCGTGTTTAGTGACAAGAACCTGTCTAATTGGGTTCTTCGATTAAACGCAATCTCTCTCACAGTCCGTATAGCTGTCACATGTCATAATGTGTTATACACGCACAACAAAACGTTTCTAATTGCTTTCTACGTGCCCGCACACATACGCAAATGGAAATACGTTTATAGAGACCGGATGAACACACACTGTCCCCAGGTCTCTTATCCCCGCCCCACCATCCCACTTTGCTTTCTCTACCTCTTTTACTCCCGCTCATCCGTTTCCTTCTCATCACCGACTGGATGGGTACATGATTGAAATACATTTTCTGCTGTCATTCTAGACCTCACGGGTCGATCAGCACTCAAATGCAATGCATTTTCCTGTCGTGCTTAGCGAACACACGCTTACATACACCCGTCTCTCAGGCGGGAATCAACTGTCACACGGATGCGTTTATGTTTTGTCAATCAGACCTGCGTGTTCTGGGAACACAAATCATCAACGGTTGATGCTGCTGCTGCCGCTGCAACAACAACGGTTTTTACCCTAAATCCAGCTTTATTAATTCATGTCCATTATAGCTCGGTAGCCTTTTACTGTTTGCTAGCCGAAGATCACGTGCGTACGATTGTTGACGTCAATGTTACCTCCTCTTCACTATTGCAGTTTATGCTTGCCGAAGATTTTGAATTACTGATGCATAAGGTCCATTGAAATATCCTAACTTTTCACGCTTTATGTGGTAAAGAATGTCCTCAATGTAGCACCCCAACTTTGTATTGTGGGCTTTCTCATACTGTGTGCTGGATTTGTTGTGATTTCATGCAATCGGATCATCATCCTTTTTTTGTTTTTGGACCATAGTAACTTTTAGTTCTACGGTACACAAGACTGTTTGAAACTCAGTCGGACTTACTGACGTTGTTACAAGTCATACAGACCGGATGGCGTTTATCAATGTGCCCCGTTTGTACTGTCTACCTGTTTTTCGTATTTCTGCAGAAAGATAAGCATATAATACGATGTACTTGACGTTCTCCTATATAGCTCTGAACGTTGAACAGACCTGGTGGAGAGTAGACAGTCTTTCATGTTTCATTTTCTGAAAAAGATCCTTCGTATGCAAACCTATCGCTTTGTTGGTTTGCTTTGGGTCTGACAGCTAGCGCATGGCCTTTATGTGTGGCATGAATGCTTTAACCTCAAAGTTTACTTCAGTAGGATGCCCCCGATCTTCTGGCTGGGATAGTAAGGAGAGTGAACTGTTTCCTTGAAACGTCTTCGAAGTATGACTTGAAGTAGTGATCGATGAAGAGTTTTTTTTGTAAGACTATTTTTTCTAACGCACGAACAGCAAGAGCAGTATCAAGCGTGGAAAGTTTACCTTAACATTCTAACCCAATCGTGTCGGTACAGGATAGTTAGTGGAATAACAACCGGTGGAATGGAAGCAACTGTGATAATTCGAACACCAGACACAGAGAAACAGAGAAACCCACGCTAGTAACTGCGTACCATATGTATAAAGTTCCAGTGCGCATGCAACAGGATGTAGAGAGTGAGCTACTTAACATCGACATATCGCTCTGTTTCTCAAGCTATTGAATGATGTCTCATTGATTCTTCCACTTTCCTTCTTCTTTTGCGTTCTATTTTTATTAACACCGATGTTGTTTGCTTGGGTTGGGATACACAATGCTGGGTTGGAACCCTGTTTGTGGACGACAATATCCTTATACGGAACCGGATGTCATCAACCTACCTGAATCAGAACCGCTGTTACATCTTCCGTTTATTGTTTACTCATTCCCTTGGTGTCATTTTGTTAAACTATTTCGTCGCTGACTCGTGTGCCGTTCTGGATGGAACAATTGCGGTCGTTAGTGTTTAGTCGTCGAACTAATGAACTTTGCTCTGCTGAGTTCAAAGCCGTTTTGATTCAGCAGTTTTCATCGTTTTGCTGAAAACTGGCGTTTCGATTCAACCTGCGCGATGATATTCTGATTGCACCAATTTTACTAGTTGGCTGTTAATTTAGATACAGTTCTTTTCTTCCTAACGTTATGGTTCGGAAAAGTCAGTTGACGTTTTGGTATTGGTTGTAAAGTTCCATGCAGTCGACCCCAATCTGCACTTTTAAGACCGCACAGAGGTTCGAACCGCCACGTCCAAGCTAACAAGGTGTTGCAATGACCTTTTGCCTCACGACTTCACTATTCTCTTTGATGTGCCACCTACCCCCAATTGGATCTGGTTTACTATTTTTCATCACTCCTAGAGGTCCGTCATTGTATGTGTGTTTGTGCGTGCACGTGTCTCCGTCTGTATGTCGGATCCAGCCATAAGTATTGTCTTGTCCCTTTGATCTCCCAAACGTTGCTTGTCTAGGGTGTATGTATATACGCGCTGTTCTTATTCAAACAACCAAGAACGCATGCATGCACCAGTATACCTTACCTATCGTCTGAAATTCATGGCGTCTGCCTGTCCTTTGGTTTCTGTGCGTTTTATTGGCTCGATTTATGACGCCGCGTAAATTCTCTGATCTAGTGTATAACCAACCTGGTTTGCTTGTCGGGGGTCATACTTGTGTGTGTGCGTGCCTGCGTCTGTGAATGTTTGTTTGCCGATTATTCTGTTGATGTATTGAGTTCAAAGGCTTCTAGTTCGCCCGCCTGCCTCTCTCAATCATCCACCAATTAATCGAGAACCGTTCACTGTAGACCGTCTGCGTGCTTCTAAAAATTCATTAAGTTTCCTAACCTGTAGGATTGATCAGATATGGCTGGATATTGCCTAATGGTTGTCGCAATCACCCACCCAGTGACATGTGTGCTACTCGTTTCAAGTGTCGGCCACCTACGCTGAATGCTCTAAACCTAGACGACAGGTCCAACGTAATGTTTGCGCTATAAGTTGAAGGCAATTAACACTTCTTGCTGTCCTGGTAATCGAGACAAATGGACACTAATTTGCTGTACGGTTTATGCGGTGGTTTGCGTTTAGTCGATTTCACTCTGATGTTTTAGTTAGCAATATACTACCTGATCCGACATCTCTCCTATTTGGTATGGTGCACACTTACCGTCAAATCAGTTTCGACCTCATATGGAAACCAGTGTAAGCCACTAGTTTTTTGTAAAGTGTTCTTTTATCATTGTAGTTTTTTAGTCCCCTATTTTTTGACGCATCCTTTGCACACTATCTCGTCGGTTTTCGCTTGGATTATATGTTTTTATGTGTGAGTAGAACATGCCACTGTGTTAAATACGTATAAGTTGTTTGAAACCAACTCTTACTTGGGTGAAAAGCGTGAACCATGATTGCCTGACCCGCCTACGCAGTCTAACGAAAAATATGTGCATAGTTAAAGCCCCGTGGCATTTTGAACTTATTGGATTGTCAGATTAATTTACGCGCGTCCGTATAACTAGTAACAGCATTGTTAGTATTTGGTCATTTATTCTTTTTTTAAACTTAGTTTAGTGTATTATTATGCTTCAGGTTAGAAATATGTTTTCCAAAAATTATTTTTTTGCGGCCCACCTCAGCTTAAATTGCATTCCGTGTTTTTTATGTGTGTTCTTCTACCTGATTCGGAGATCCCATTTTTTTTTATAAAAAAAAGTATCGTTATTAATATTTAAATTGTTCTTGTCAATGGCCAGATGGGGTCCCACTTCATCCAGTCGAATAAGTTTCAGCTGTGTACACTGTTCCGGTGAGCTATGAACAAGAACGTACGAACAAAGCGAAGGCTAAACTTGTTTTTACAAGCTGACAAAAAGTGGGTGAAGACAGGATGATGCAAACAAATCGTTTTAGATCCACTGGCAATTACATGTTTAGTACAAATATAGGAAAACAAAGTAGGTAGACCTGGCGTCTTGTAAGTTGAGACACAGAACCACACCAAATTAGTACGGTATGTATGAGGTTTGTGAAGAAAATCACAAAATATTTTGTACATGGATTTACCACAATCTATGAAGTATTCAGAGAAAATGGATTGGATTATGCCAGAAAAAAAGGATGTAACAGCATTTAGTTTACCACTGAAGAAATCTGCGTTCAACTGATGGGTGGTAAGAGATTTAGGTTGATATGAATGGAACATCACATTTCCACCACTTTTCCGTTCCTCTAAAATTTCTAGCCAGCCTGTTTTGTATAAGTTTGAGACGTCTGGTTCTGAGAAAGATGTCATTGAGGTAAATTAGAACAGAAGGCAATCTCAATGTATTTGACCATAAATTTTTCTCGCGCGACTTAGGAATTCTTATATTTGTTTGTGTTATGACATTCAAAATTCTGTCCATCGTCGATCTGTTTAAATCGTTGGTCATTTTGATTGAAAACCGTCAACAGTCCGGATCACAGTTGTTCGTTTCATTCTCCATCATTTGTTTACGTAGCTCTTGCCCAACCTGACTGAACTGAATCGTTCATACTTTGTCGTTTGACTTTTAGCTCAGCTTTGATACACCGTTACTTCCTTTTGACTAGTATATCCACTGTCGACTTTTTCCGTCTGCTTTTTCTTCTTCTTCTTATCTTTCATCGTGCCGTATGTGGTTTAAGCTGGTCAAAATATCTGTTCCGTTTTACCCCTACGTCTGAGTTGAGCACAGATTAATTGACCGGTCTTGGTGTTAATCTTTGTCCGTTCTCATATTTGTGTGTGAGATAGATTATGCTTAGTTGGACGCGTTTGTCTGCCCGTAGTTAATGAGCCGATTCGACCGCGCTGCGTCTGAAGCCAAGATAGCGACGCAGTAACGAGAAGCGAGGAAGCTCTGTTGTTTGCATGACCGTACGATAATTGTTGTTGTCATCGTCGAGGCTAGTTACGGCCTACGTGATGGCTTTGGCAGTTTCTGGTTTCGTCGCTTCAGTCGACCGTTCCATTCATCCGCCCGCCCGTCTACTCTCACACACACTCAAGTACACACGCGCACACATATTGTGCAGTCTTGTTTAGAGGGTCGATCCGGTGTGAGCGCGCCTTTGAACCTCCGCTAGATCAAATGCATTTTAGCGGCATCCAACCGCTATATCATACTATCTATCCGACTACAAATCGAAATTTGTAGCAGTCGGTGTTTGCTTCTTTGATCGGATCGTGTTTGGATTGAGTTATTTGGCTTTACAAATGATAGCAGCAGAACAGAACGGTGAGGTCAGACAGCTAGACAGATGTATGCATGCATGCACGTAAGTCCTTTGGCATTTCACAAACCGGTCTAGGCTTAGCGTTCAATTCGGCTCTTTCAATCGTCACACGCTTAGTCACAATACTTACACAGACAATGTTTTCAAGATCACGGAGATTCAAAGTACTGTCAGTTGGTTGGCACGTATCTGGAAACAGTAAGTAATATCTCATTGACTCGGCTACTCGAAGACATGTTCATTGTCTTTATTATGTCGTGTTTGTATACACGACTGCTTCACCGATTACTTCTCCTACTTAATTTTCTCGACGAAACAGCCCTGTCTTCTGCTACTTTTACCTGTGAAGACAGAAAATTTGCACCGTATGGTTTGTATACAAACAGATTCCGCTTTGTCTCTGCAGGTATTTCCTGTAGGCGGTTGAAACATGCAAAATGTTAAACTATAACGAAAAATTGGGGGACAGAAGGGTTAGAGTTCAGTAGCTATCACTGTAAGGACTTCTAAATAAACAGTTCCTTCTGCATCCACAAGATGGTTTGATGGTGTCGGATAACTGTCCTCCGTGCATACCGTAACAGAAATTTATTTTGAGTTATAGACATAATCCGGAGCTTCGTTTAGTCACTCTTGTGTTGCGCCATCAGATGGTGCTTCTTGATCACCGACGTTGGATCTTCTACGCTCCTGGTTGTCATGCTGTTTGGTTGCGTAACAGTTTGTTAGATCCAATTTGGTAGTTTCCTCAACGCCCTGGTTCCAAACAGGCATTTGGTTTTATCAACATAGAGTGTTCCGCATCCACATTGATGCCCGTAAATTTCGTTCTATTTGGTGAATTTAGACACCACTGGCCCAACTGTTTGCCGGAACCCCGACAGTTCTCTGGATGAGCCTGGCAGTGTAAACGTACAAACGACAACAGACCGCCAAGCCCTATTCGATTGATTGGCACGCATTGTGCCCTCTGAATTGTAAATGTTATGCTACTGTTTTCCTAGGAACTGTGGATGCCAGATCAGTTTACGCGGTAGTCCCGTTGGAGATACAAATTCTTTCGGATAACCATCACCATGAAAACTGTGCTGTTGCACGGATAACACTAAAGGTGGGTCTACTCCACTGACAGCGTAGACGGTCGCAATCGGACGCCATCGCGCCTAGTGCATACGTTGATAGTTGTTTATGGCACTGATACTACCTTAGTAACAAGTTATATGCGATTTTTGTGCTTTATTCAAGCGTTTTGTGTGTTAGGACCGTCTACGGCAGGTGTGTTTGAGGATACACTGAGATATCCTCGATTACAAATCATGTAATGACAGCAGTCTGTGTTCTTTTTCAAAATAAATCGCGTCCATTAAGATTTCTACCTGCCTTTTTCGATTGGTTTTGACATATACCATATTCGTTCTGTATTTAGACATCAAGCTGTAGCTTAACGATGTCGATGTATATCGTCGGTCCAAACTCCACTGTTTTTCGTCCACTGGATTTTTTCTCCCTGTACTTTTTCTATTCCCATTTTTATTCTTTTTGACGCATTTCACTGCAGCTACTAACACGTATGATAGTAGTCAGGTGTTAAAGGTGAACTCTTCAATCTACGGTTCCTCTTCGTCTTACGTTGCCTATCCCTGATGACGTCAGCGGAAGTTAATTACATTGGCTTTTTCAGTTTGTATAACCCACTGTTACTCGATGTGTGTGTGTGTGTGTACCTCAACATCACTGCTCATCACGGATCTGGATGAATGCTACCCATAACTGTGATGTAAGGTTCATCTACTCTGAATTTTTTTTGTTACAAAACCAAATACAATTTAGTTTATCCTTCATCGTCTCTGTTTTTATCCCACGGAACCGTTAGTTGGTTTCCTTGTAAAACCCTGTCTGTTGTGTAATACAGATGACGACGCATCTGCTATATTAGTATTGCTGAGCACACTCGCGACGGAAATTTTTTACACCAACGAAATAATGACTCCCTGTCGGCTCCGTTGGATTTGAACTCTGAAGGCGAAATTCCGCGAAGCACAAGTGATTCTGGTCTCCTCTTATACATAAAATCTTGTCGTGTGTTCAATGACTGAGGGCATTTTCCTGCAACGGGTGTATTTGGAGCTGTGGTAGCCGGAATTAGATGAACTGCAACGTTACTGTGTTGGTTCTTTTCGGGCACATTCACTAAATTCTAACCTATTGGATAAACGATTTGATGTTTACAAACAGAATGTTAGTCTTCATCCAATGAGCCACCGATTCAAAGGGTGTGTGAGCCATATGTTTACATATTTAAATTTTTTGAATAGGTCTGCAAACCAAGTGGATGGTCAAATTTAGTAGGTCAACTGGCAGTAAGTCGATCAGCAAGTAACTCAAAGTTGATGCAGATCTTAATCGTTCAACAGGCGAACTGAACACAGCGAAATCAAACAACACTTCGCATCCATACCGACATATTAAAGGCTAGCTTAGCATGAACGCAGCTGGAAAACTGGGGCACAACAGAAGTTGGACACGGAAGAGTAGTAATAGATAGTAACAGAAGTCGGTTCCTGTTCAACTCGTTACCAGTGTGGTACTAACTTTACTGCCATCAACCTCTGGGCAAACTAAGATGGTTCCATAAAACATGACAAGCGCGTTGGTACCACCCAAAGTGCGTTCGTTCACAGTTTGAAAAACAGTACGGAAAACCTGTTATGTGACTGGACTTGAGTAGATTTTTCGTCGAGGTACTGTTGTCTGTTCGACTTTTGGCATTGGGAAACCATCTGCACGTATGCTCAGAGATTCGAGCGTGTGGTATTCTTACTCTTTCACCTAACGCAACCCATATGTACGGATGATGTTGCAGGTAATATATGATTCAGCGGATGTAGGTACTGAATTTTTTTGAGGAAATGAAAATGCACAAGTTACTGTGTGCAGCGCAAGTTAAATCAATCCGCTTATAAATGTTCTGTCTGTGAGCCGGTTGCCGATAAGACATTTTTTTCGTGTTTTCAGCTGTTCATTCGAGTCCAGTGTCATGATTCATTGTGATCTCTAAAAGGTTCCACGCTGGTGCTCCTACTACGGCCTAGTTGACCATGAGTTGGATTTGCGCAATTTTGCATTCTTTCCAGGTTTTTTACGTGTTGACCAACTCGACCGTCACCTATATTTTCTCGTTGGCATGTTATATTTTTCTGCTGTCAAATGTCATCTTTTTTCTACCCCAACCTTTTCAATCGTTTAACAGATGCCTGATAAACCTGCAGATATGACGGCCGTGCAAGAACTGGTTCACCACCTAATGGGGAAGCTTTTGTGCACCACCAACGTCAGTCAAGAAGAAAAACCTTAGGAAGCCGCAGTTTAAAATAGGGTCGTGGATGTGCATTTCTCTTCTATACTGTATTTCAATCTCAAACTCCTTTGCACAGTTCATTCAATCATTCGTTTGTCTCCAAAGGTTTTTCTAGCTACCTCGTTCGGCTCACATTAGTTGGTTACGGAGATGGAATCATACACGTATACATGTGTATGTATGTCTACCGCCAATGGCAGTCATTTTTCGTTACCGTTTTTACTCAGTGATTCAAACATTCCTTGATACCTTTTCACACGCCCACAGACAGAATGTGTCTGTTTCAACTACCTCAACACACAGTTACTCAATTGCAATGCATATACAATACATTTATGTTCAGAGAACAAGCACTCAGATACATACGCACTATCTACTGTATGCTGAAGTTAATTCTTTTTTAACCTTTCATCCATGTTGATCACATCATTGTTTGCTTATTTGTTCCTTTCAACTTGAATACCACACTATTCGGTCGTTCAGTCTTCCGCGATTAGTTTTATCTTTTCTGTGTGCGTTCGTAAATCTTTCAGATTGGTATCTTTTTCTGTGTGTGAATGTGCGTGCGTTGGTATCTAGTTTCGCATGGTGATTGTTGTGCTGCACATGTATTTATTTTCAGAGTGCTTTTTGTCGTTTTCGTAAACATCATCCAATCTGGCATAAACCAGACTTACTTGCATTGTGAGTTTGTGCTTTGTTATGGCGGGTGAGATTTGCGCAAAGTTGAAAGTACGGTGTCCTCCTTAAGCAGAAATACACTCTGTTGCTGTGACATTCTAATATTTTATTAGATATCAGAGAACTCATGAGAGTTTGGTTACCTTTTACAAGTTCAACAAACCCTCACACACGGCATTACTTTGTCCTTTCGTTTGATCTACAACACAACGAACGAATTTTATAAGCATTGCTGTATGCACACACTTCGGTGTCTCGTGGTTACAGCCGGGTGACAGATTGCTGTAATTCTCTCTTATCCCTTCAAAGGAAGATAGCCAACCAATCATTTTACCCCAAAACCCAAGACGGATGAGCAAGCGAACTGGAACTGGTCTTTGAACTATCCAGTGGATAAAATGGATTGACAATTCATCCATTCACTAAGTAGACTGGATGACTCCCAATCTAAAACCACTGTTTACTTCGACAGTAAGCATTTGTATCAGAAAAAATTATTACCAAAGCGTAAATGACACTATTGGATTCAAACGCTTTTGTGACTTCGGGCACTACACTATCATTTCTGATAGCATTTCCATCAAGCATCTAGAATGATCCGAAGGCGCCCCAACCGAACAGGTGGCAACTACTGACTTAAATCGATGGAACAACAAAGAGCTGCATGCTTTGTAACCGCACCGCTGCCCGACCGTCTAGTAGTTTTAATCTACCTTTGATGAATAGCTCCGGGTGAGGTAAACGTTCTATCGTCATTCGGAGCACGTGTACTTAGCACAGCATTCTGTGGAATTCACCTATTATGTCATCGAAAGCGGTTTGTTCAGGCGTTGCCACAAATCTACTGGACCGATAGCGAACGTGCTAGGTTAAACCAATGTACGAATATGACGCAACATTGATTGGCCAGTAACCTAGTTTCACTGCAACTAGTCCGATCGATATCTCGGTCTAACTTTTTAAACTTCTTATATTACTGTACTGGACTGAAGATGAATGGTCGAAACATGTTCACCTGTATGTCTATATTATGAAGTATATTTGTTTTGCTAAACGGTCCCGTACCTCAAGTCGAGAGAATCGTGCACCAGCTAGAGTCCGCGTTGCTCACATAACCATCCCACTCGATGTGAACTAATTGACGAAGTTGACGATGGACAAACATTGCAAAACCGCCAAGAACGGGCCACGTTTCCAAATCGTAGATCAAAATTGACTGCGTGCAAGCACTGTATCCGCTTCAGTTCGGCTACAGTTGGACGCCTTTTCATGACCACTTATGATGCAGGTTAACAAAGACCACACTGGTGTCTCATCAGCAGTATTACAAACTGATAAGACCGTAGTACCAGATTGGTGAGGCTGTCCGTCGTTCCAGTCGGGCTGTCTGTCTCAACTAAGTTAGGAGCAGGAACGGAGCAGGAATTTTCCAATCTGGCGAGCCTTCAATTGTGGCCGTTCCTTGATATTGAATTTATAATTCTATATCATATACCCCTATCACCGTTGCTTGGATGTCAGCACAGGCCAGTCAGTTTTGGGTAGCAAATACCTATCAAAAGATGGTCGAACCTACTGCTCATGAATGTGCAACAGAAATACCGTTAGCATCAACACGATACTAAGGGCTAGTCTGTGCATCACAATACCGGTTGTTTGTAGGAGGTGCACCTTCCACATCCTTAGGCTTTCCTTTTAACATGACAGTTAGATAAAGCAAACTACTAGTTAGCCGTTGAACAGGATCAATTACAAGTTTGTCGCCGTCGCATACAACAGGTGAAAACTCAGAAATTAAACAACGATATGTAACGCAGGTTGCGAATGGTCATCGGGTTGATTCCAACTGACGATTTGTAATCAATAGGAATCAAACACGACCACGCAAGTTCATTTTAAGTGTGAACTGCTCCTAATTAAGCATGGTACGTCTCGTTTCGACCAGAAGCAGGCGTCTTGAAAAAAAGACGAATGGGTTCTTATACACAGGAG
>LOND01000277.1:13377-25649 GCA_014220965.1 Paragonimus kellicotti
CCTAACTTCCAACTATACGTTCTCTACGAATATGAAAAATGAGTACTATCAGGTATGCTAAAGATTGTGTAAGATTCATTTATCCATTCCATGATCTTGTTACGAGGGAGTCAAACGTGTATTCCGACTTACTTGCAAAATGAGTACGATGACCAGTGCCGATGGAATTCTTTATAATGATTTGAAATGAACCACACTGTGTGATTTTCTGTCAAACCTTAAGCATTAAATCGCGTACGCTGCTCTGAACGTTACAGTTAGCTGAAGTTGACTTGATGAAATGCGTGTACTGGCGGAAATGGTCAGTAAGCCTAAGGATGGTGCGAAATCGTGGAGTAGTCCGTTCAAGTAGATTTCTTGACCTATCGCCTGAAGTTCACCTTCGGTACCAAAAATATTACAGTGGCCCGGACAGTCCATTCCAGCGAAAATTGATATAGCTCTTTAAAACAGGTCAGAATGTCCCTGTTACCTGAAAGTGATGAAGCTGGTAAGATTTTCATAAGTTTCAAGAGGGCTTTCGACATAAATGAACGTGTTTTCAGCAAGGTCGTTTGGACGTTACGAATGGTTACCGATAAACAACCGGTTGATCACCTCACAGTCATCCGAACCAACGGCACATTTTGTCAGCCATCATTTGGCAAGGTAGGTACTAATGTGACAGATAACGTTCCCAATAAACGCCAGACAGAGTGATCAAGAATGCTACTGATGTAATTCATCAGCAAGTATCAAGAAGTTTGGAATGGGTATGAGAATGGCCCCATATGAGTCAGCGACTAATCATTAGTGCCGTAGATATCCCTACAGTTTTCCTTTGAAAGTAGCGACAATATTTTTATTAACCGGTCAGCTAGGTACATGAAGACATCGAAGCAAATCTGTTCCGCTGTCCCGTTTGATCAGTTGAGATGGACATGATGATAACTTATGAAGGTTTTCAAGATTGCCTCCCCGAATGATTCATACACGACCCATATACTTCGACTGCCAGCGGGTTTGCAATGCGAACTTGTCTCTACGTGACAACTCCAACTGTTGCCGTGGGAAAGTTACACTGTCAGGACAAATAATCACCCAAGCGAGTCTTCCGAACTCTTTGTATGTCCAAATGCACTGCTTCAGGGTCGCTGCTAACGTTCGTTCATCATATCAATGAAGTATATGATACTTATGATAACAGGACCTCTCTCTACCCTAATGGATCAGAGTCAGCTTATTGGCGTCTATCATCTTTAGGCGACGACTCCGCACACGTTTCTCTAGTTGGCACTAGTCCCAACGTTTATCAGACCTGGTGCGCCTGTACGCCATTCAAAATTCTATGCTATAGCTTCCAAACAGACGTTATTAGAAAGTGAGTGTAGGTTACGACAAAGTAAATAGTTTGCGGCAATTTTCCTTATATATCCTTGAGTGATGCTGCCGGCACTTAAGATCACGTGTTTGAAATCATCCACCTGTTACTTGTAGATGAACTCGGGAGAAGTCCTCCCCCATTTTCTGTGTCTATTCTATGGCAGCTTTACAGGTGAGTCCTTCATAATCGATTAAAACGGTTCAGCATCAATATGATTCTCCCCCTCTACCTAAGAAGTGGATTTTTCCCCAGGGTGTGTTTGTTGAAAAACGACGGGTGGAATTTGTTTCAAAACCGATACCATATCTTTTCCGCGCCATTTACCTCACTCCTTCCGCTCAAATGCAATCGGAGTTGGCTAATTTTGGTATATAATGACTTAACTATGCTAATCTCTAAATTAATGTCTGTTATTCGCAAATTATTGACAAATCGGTTCGAACACACCTTTTCAACACATTAGTCCATTCTTATAGCATGAAACACAACGAGTCCCTAAAATGCTGAAGTGCTTTGAAAAACGTCTGAGAAAGCTGCTCGGAAGCGTTGGGGTATGTTGCGTGATATATGGTAATGCCACAGGATCTGTAGATGTGTACTGATTCATTCTAATATATATAGTGTAATGGTTCGGTAATGAACTTTTGAATACCGTGAGAGTAATCCTAGCGTGGATAAAATAGTTTTGACGTTTTGCATTGAATAACAACAGACATTTTCTTTCCCGCACTTAATTTCATACACCTTGTTCGTTGCTCATCCATATGTCATTACTAGTTGGATCACTTCCTATAAATCTTTCAACATCTTCTACAATTGTTTACAGAACATTTTACGTATGCATTGCACAATGAAATATTTTTCACGTCATATTACGCTCATGAGTGTAACTGATAGAAATGACGCGACAGTATAACCTCATCTGATCATTAATCGAGCAGCTATCGCATAGACTTATATATATAAAACTTACGTCCAGTAAAATACATTAGTGGCAAGATATGCTGTTTACCCTATTGTGTACATCCTGCAAGGTAGTCTTGCAAATCTGTTCATAGGAGGTATACCAACGTACGATTTACTGTTGAACGCTTTTTCATGCGAACTCCACTTTCATTTTCACCAGCGGAAATTTAGTCAAGTAATTATTTGCCTTTAACCAAATAATTTCATTATAGTTTTATCAAAGTGTTCACACTGGTCACACTTCTACCTACAGACCACAGCTTATACCACGGAAAGAAATGATTATATATGCAATTACATAATAATGTTTCTCACTTTTCAATAAAACAAATTATCCCAAAAAATATTACGAGCTTTGCAACAAATAAACAAGATATTCAAAACCTCAGCAGTATAATAGAAGGTCCAATAATTTTTTCTTGAAGTGCTTACTTTCCACAAAAGAACTGTGTGGTCAAGTTGTTGACCTTACGTAGAAAAGGAGACGCTGTAATTAACTAGGCCTACTATTATCCGGTCTAATGTTTCTGCCCTACTTCTCAGGTCCCTTAGGCAACGTAGACGGTAAGGTGTGCATATGAACCTCGAATGGCGATTCACACACGACCACTCACGGGAGATTCTTATTTTTCAACCAGTTATTCAAAACTGAAAACGTTTGTCTTGTTAGTTAATGAAGAAACCGATGTTGTATATTGTCACCGTCAAGACGGTTTGTGAAAATTGTAGTACTTCAACGGGTATGCGTTACATTACTCGTTAGAATCATATGAATATCATGACACCTCAGGTATATTATTTAATATTAATTGTGTTTTGGCGGACCATTGAAACGATCACTCAAACAGAGAGCATTCGGCGCTGTTCGTGCTTATCTTTTTGCGGATCATTCTGTTGGTCGAATGCTGTTTTATCCATCCGTAAAACTATCAGAGCGTTTCAGGTGATTTCTATGATTCGACTGTTAAGCACTGTGAGTCTACGGCCAACAAAGCCTAAACTATGGTTGAATATTTTGCTGCCTAATGTGTGAAACCTCACCAAATGAACCAGTTGAACTGATCATCTGTTAATAATTTATAAACAGTCGAGGATTATCAACTGGTGTCAGTTAAAGTTGATGTTCTAGGTTTCATCTACGTTTGGTAGCTTTGAAACAAAAAGGCATGTATCGCAGGCTGCATTGTCTCAATGCAATCCAAAGTATCACAACGATACAGTACACGCCCGCCTTTTCTCAACAACTTCATTCATACCCCCAATTTGTTGAGGCAGTCGATTCCTCGGATCGTTTGGTGGATTCCTTATGATACAGTGGGGCGAGTGGGTAACCGAGTCCAAATGTGAAATTTCCAGCTCTGGCACGGCTTTGTAGCTTAGCTGGTAGAGCGCTTGCGGTGTGTGGGCGTTCTATTTCTGTCGCCGGTTCGAATCCAGCGGGTACCCTGATTTTTCACAATTGGATCTCATCTAAACTAGTTCTCTGTAAAAATAAACTTTGGTAATACAAATAAAATTTAGGCTGTTTCCAAGAATTTTGCAGTAACAAGCAAACAGACCTCAAGTACTATTGCTACAATTTGTGAACCAACCCAATTCATAATTATTGCTCTTACAAAGAAGCCGTACCGCAATAGTTGCATTACAACATCCCACTATGCTCGAAATGTTTATTGCTTCCATTTAATTTTGACATCAGTAAATGATAGCCTGAAGAAATGAATACTCCGAATCTGTTGCAGCAGCTTACAGACCCTGTTTTTCAGTTGAATTGTGTACTTTATCCGGCTAGGGTTTTCAGCTTTCGTGCTACGTGGTCGCAGTTCTAGGAATACTATGGATATCTATCCTTTGGATATCATCGTCCAACATCTTGCCGCAAATAGCAAATTAACGCTTTTATCACGGCACCAACTATCTGCACGTCATATTCTTGTATGTTAAGGGAATAGACAGTAGACAGTTTTGTGTAACATCCATCGTATTTCTCCACTTCTGTGTACCCTTGATGGCAGCTTATCAACTTGGATCGATATTTCATGGACAGTTATGTTTCATTATCATTCGAAATGATAAGCCTTTGTAGGAGTAAATGGACACATAATTGAACTAATTTAGGAACCCCCGACGATTCGGACAAATACAAACGACATTCATTTTACTGTCTATCCGGGACCTGCTACTCATCTCATCACATGTTTACATTATAATCAAAAGGTATTGGATCACATTTTTACACTTTTGACGTCATCAAAATAATAATCAACTGAATGGTTTGCATTCAACATGCGGGGTTGCAGTGGTACTTCCCTGATTGACATTTGTGAGGAATGTCAAGCAATCGGTGGAACTGTCGTCAAAGTGACAGCTTAACTATTCTAGATAGTATAAGAAAAGAACCACAGCTGGTTCGAAATTATCCCTCTGTTTCCGACATTCTTAGTAAGAATCGAACACAAGAAGGACGATTGTGAGAGAGAATTGGACAATCAAGCGAAGCAACGACGTTGTCACAAAAAGTATTTGTTTTTTTTAAAATGTCAACTCCATGCGGGTTAGTTACGTTGTGATCCAGCACTAAACGGTGAGTGCTGGGCCGTTTGTAGCTGCGTGCACAAAGTGTGGTCACACTGATCGCTCATAGGAATGTAGCAAGCAATGTTACAAGCAACTGCTAACCACCTTTCAATGAGTGGTAGACGTGTTTTTAGAGAGAGCTGGTGGGGAAACCTCTCTCACAAATTTCAACCTGTGAGTTGACAGAATACGAGTTTTTCAAGTGTGTTGAACAACTTTCTTTTTCTGTATGGTGTAATGAGTGCTGAACGCGGTTGTGGGATACTGTACTAATGAGGATTTTTCTTATTAATATACGGTTCATCCAGTTCATTAGATAATGAGCATTAAAATCGAATTTCGTTCCCATTAGAGCATCCCAGACGTTCAACTTGTTCTATTGTGGTGGATTATCAAGCCGGAGGTGAGAGTATTCCAACACTTGGCGGAATACCTCAACGCGGAAGGGAGGTCCGTCCAAAAGCCATAGCGAGCAGATCGGGGACAACGTGGGCGACCGGATGAGTCATCGCTCGACTGGATCGGACCAACGGGCGAGGCACGGCAGGCAAAATAAGACGGATGACCTGATCGGGGGCGCCGTTATTCCAACACTCAAGGGAATATCTCGACACGGTCGCGGAATACGGTCAAAACCCACAGTGGATAGATTGCGGACAACACGAGCGACCGGACGAGCTATCGCTCAACAGGATCGGATTAACGGGCGAGGAGTGGCAGGCGAAAACCCCCCCCGGTAGAAGGCGCCGATCACACACGTAAACCGGGCAGAAGTGCACACGACGCGTGAACGGAAACCTGGACGTGTTGTGGACTGGATTGATGACTCATAAACGCGAGCGCGTGCGTAGCGTGGTAACTAGCGTGTTGGACAATAAAGATTGTGCTTTATTGGACGCCTTTTCGCTACACTATGTTTGTCGGAAAAATTTCGTGTTAACTGCAGCGCTGCTAAATTCAAGTTAAACCGGAACCACTCACCCCGTAAAAACGTTATGTCACAATATCTTCCGAATACTGTTCATACTGTATCGTTGTTTTTAAATGGGGACCAGCAGGTAATCTGCTGGCTTAAATTGTTTGTTTCGCGGTATAAACTTTTTCGTGAAGTCAAAATCGCAGATTTCTTGTGACTAACATAAGACTCAAGTGCGAATGATAAAAACTGAACGCCGCTCACGGTTATTCGTAAAATGTTCCATACATTTGAACAAATCGTTTTAAATGGTCTGTCCGGATCCCACTGTTGCTCTTCTAACTCATCAGTGGTGAGAATACGTCATGTTTAATGCGTTCTTTCCAAGTGGACCAGCTGCGAACAACTGTGTGATGTTAAATTTATGAAACAGATCATTCCCAGCTACATGAAACGCTGTGGTCTACTGCTAAAACGTAGGCTTATAGGTAAAACAGTGTTGTTTGTCTGTAGAGGTGTGTTGTGACTGTGGTCATTCCACATCTGTGTATGTGCATGTTGTTAGTGTGGCATAGCATGAAATAATGAGCAGCTTATGTGTTCGATTGTATTCCTCAGCCGACTTACATTGTTCTTATTTCATAACGGTCGTCTCCGTTGAGAATTGGACAAAATCTCACAGGAGTTCGGTAACAATTAGAATGAGGTCAACATTCCTTTTCAATACAGACGACCTCAGATACAGGGCACGCATCTCTTCTCATGATAAACCTGAGGTATTTATATGGCCTTAACGCATTGCGGCAGTATAGCTAGAATCAGAGGAAAACGGTAGATGATCGTCTGCAGTTTTCTCTCTTCATATTGATGGGTAAAAGCACCGCTTCATTCCATCTGGAAATGTAGTTTATGATTAAAATAGTTTCTCATGATCAACATCCTAACATAGTCAAGCTGTTCGAACGGACATGAAAAAGTTGGTATTTGGTTTTATGAGATGTCCAGTGCGCGTAACTAGTATCTACCCAAAAGAAGGCCTTCATCTATGTTTTACCACTGGTAACAAGAATGGTTCCAGTTAGGACCCAGACCATTGGTTTCACGCGATTGGATACTATGTGATTAATTATCCATGAACTGATGGAAATTAAACTGGACTAATTTGAACCGTTGCTCGACGATTGAAATTTACAAATGGGGTATGACTGTACAGGGATCGCCACGTTCTACGATGATCTTATTTCCAATAGTTACTTGTTTTCTCCATTGTTTCTGACCTAAACAATTTAACGCTTAGTTAGTTAAAAATTTCCAATTGTCACTCGTTGAAAACCACACAAGTTTTAAGCTTTTCAAACCGTTTTGATGTAATCGATGACTGGAAACTGACAGTACCTAATCTGTTCTTTCAAACAACTTTGCACAGCATAAAAGGAGAATCAGTTTGTATCTGATCATACCAGCTGGACCCAGTTCCCTATGTAGACCAGAGTGTGACAATAGCATCAGACCATGATCAGTTGGTTTACACAGTGATCTGAATAGATCATAGAAGTATGTGAAAACCGTTTGTGAACAATCTCCACAGGTGGATTGGTCAACTTCCAAGTCTAACCTTAGTGAGAAACAGGAATGTCAGCTAAGAATTACGAGAACAACTATCTGATAATATGACAAATTAAACTGCAACCTCGGTAATGAATAGGAATAAAGATAAGCCGAGCCAGTGTTTGTCTTTGGGAAGGAAGATTTTACAACGAGGGACAATGTAATGCTTTTGCCCGAAATCCGTATTAGTCCCACATATGTATACGCTGTTAAAACTAATAAAGCACAAGAGTCTTTCAGATTTACGGTCGATGGGACTGACTCACCGGCTTGTGAGCTTGCAACTTATTTGACGGTAATCCTACTACAATTTATGGAGAAATTAGGCCCTACTTTCAAGAACTCTTACGAGTATGCGCACGGAAGTAGTTTATTATCCATAGAGCGTGATGAAACACTTCTTGCTTTTTTATAGCATACCAATATTTACCGACGTACCCTAGGCAACATTACTCGAAATAGTCAGACGAGTTACTATGCAGCAGCAATCCGGAAGAAAAAACGAATTTAAGTGACGTTCAGATTGTATCTGAGATATCTATATGAATAGACATTAACCACCCCATTCACAATTCGAAGTTACATATTTAAGAGCCAGGGCAACCTTTGTTGTCCCAAATACCCTGCGCTTTAAGAAAAAATTTCCCGCAATGATTTCGGCGAAAACCACTGAGTCAGTTTGGAAACCCGACAAAAGTTTGAAGACACAATATAGATGGCAACTAGTTGATCACATGCAGATGAAAATGGAAATGCCATTTCTAGACTATTTGAATTCTAGGGTAGAACGGATCCTGAAAATCAAATCTGTCACAAAACCAAGGATAAGCCAAATAGTCTTATCTATGAATCTGCTCACCCTAATCATGCTTATAGTAGAATTGTGAGCTCGATGTCCTATAGGTACACGTTATGTACAGTGTGCGAGTGTTCAGAATATAACACCTGAAGATGTAACTACTACTTTAATGAGCTGTGGCTACCTTAAACAGTTTTTTAAAAACAGTCAAGAAGGGTGCTCTGTCTTGCGTCATCGACACCAAGGGAATGTAGAGCCAATTTCGTTAACTTAATCAACGAAGAGACGTCAGAAGCTATTTGTAGGATTGAGCGTGAAGTTGACATCTTAAGAGTCCCTCAATTGTATAGATAGAATAACACGCAAGGGCTGCTCAAAAGGCCATATTGGGCACACCGCAAGGTAATTTAGAACTAAAGTAAATGGACTCCGACTAAACATTAGAAAAGCCCCAAGAGCTTAGCTGAAATGCCATGTTATGATCAAGGGTTGGCAATCACTAATTACACTAAGCAAAGAATATAGAACTGATTTTCAGATTGCCAAGGTAAATAGACTCAGGCTCAGAATTACACAGAAAAGTTTAGTTGCAGGGTTAAATAAAACTAAGATGATTCAATACGCAACACATTTAAGAGGTCGAGCTTTTTGTAACTCGGTGGCCACATCGATCATGCTGATTCGCATTCACTGTTGCGTGAAACAGCAACTTGAACAGATCTATTATTGACCGACCGTATTTATTGCTTTCCTGACTAGTTGTTCAAATGTCTCTAACTTGCCATAATTAGCCATTCCAATCTGGTGCTGACCCCTATCTATGTACAATTGATTCGCGATCCGCTACCTTTCGCTCACGTCTGTCCTGTCTTGAATACTACCAAATTTGTAATTGGTTGATCTGGTCAAGTTTAAAAAGTTGCTAATAAACCAAATAAATGATTGTCTACCACCCTTTCTGAGACTATAAATACTTACCCGGTCTCAAACATTCCAGCTGCTAGTTAACTAAAATTATTGACTGCTCTAAAAACGGAACAGAACGGACAATGCAACTGATTCCGACGGAATTTGAGGCGGTCTTGCATGAGGACATTTATTTTGCAGTCATGCTTTAGCGGAATCCATGCCATATAAATACCAATTGGATGTTCGCTTGATCTGATAAATTAGGGTTCACAGTTGTATTGATTGGTCTACAGCGTTCACCATGACCCTGAAAAATGAGTGATAGAGTGATGTTGGTTTATGCGGTCCTCTTGTTTCACTGACTGGCGATGGCTATGCTGTTTCTGTTGTTTGCGAAGTTCGCTGTTTTAGTATGTTGGTAGTTGGTTTCTCAGTAAACTTGAGCGGTTCCGGTTCAGTCGTGCTGTTTCACCATAGCAAACCCTAGTTGTTGCAAAGCTTGCTAATTTGTTGTTCGTTTCAATCTAAACCGTCAGTAAATATTGTTGTCATCACAATCTTGACGACTTATCCTACACTATCGCGTACTAGTAACAGCCCCGGTAATTCCTCAGTGCTGACCACCAACATTTAATTTGACCGTTCATAAAACGTAGTGTTGTCTTATCCACTCAACTTTGCTTAATTTTGTGTGATTATTCTACTTTCCGTTCCAACAGCTCTTTGCACATCCCGGAAGTTGGCTACTGTCTGGAAGAAAACGATATTGTTGTCCAATGGGGTGATTCTCCGAGAATCCGCACAGTTGCACTGGCATCTGTTTTGCACATATTACCGCTTATGTGAACGTTCATATCTTACAATAATAGATACATCAAAGTTTTAACTTAGTTTGAAGAAGCATTAGAAACTTTACCGGTTGTGTGTAGGTTGTTCTGAAATAAGGCGCGCTTAGTTTTTCCCAGCTAACCAACATCCAGTTGGCCAGACCATGACCTTGGGCGTGAAAATTGATATAATAAAAACATCCTAATGTGAGGCGTAATCTTATTTTCGTTTAAAGAATGATTAACTTACTGTACGGCTGATCGGAAGTGACTTCCATGACACTGGTGGTACACCGGCGCTGTATTGTCACCGGATACCCGTTCAAATCGTATACGTATTTACCGAACGGCTCAACGCACATCGATTGAATTTCAGTTGCTGAAGGCTGAGTGTTTTCAACATTTATCGCTGAAACAGCGTTCAATTCGAGGTCGTCGTTGGTAGACTTGACTTTACTATCCGCTTTATGATGACGTTTCCAGACCGTTGTTATTGCATTCCTAATAGGGCCACGTTTCAAGTAAAGTAACCAGCATACCAAAGTAGGACATACAACTATCAACAGGAAAAGCATGCCGATGAGTAGGTGTTGACCCATATTGTAGCGTCCTTGACTCGACTTGGTCAGATTCTCGGGCGATGCTGCACGTCCCTTTGCCTCGTTTTTCAACAGGTTGTTCGATGAGAGAAGGCTGGAGAGATTATTGGTTTTATGGTTTACCTCGGGAGGGTCGTTTATTGGTCGTTGATATGGTGGAATTTCCAGTACATGCAAATCGATTAGGCCTGTGGCTTCTAGTGGCTGAGGTTCCCCTTGGTCGGTCACGGTGATAATGATGAAGTGTCTGAGTTAATTTTTATAAACAAAATGGGATAGATTGAAAGAAATTTCAGAATCTAGATTACTTCATTCGTAGATGATGTGTAAGTTGAAGGGTAATTAATGCATGAATCTAATGTGTCCTATTCACCAATAAGTGGTGGACATTACTCGATTTGACCGTATGACTTAAAGTAAAGCAACTTAAACTGGCAGAGTTGTTAATTTTGAGGAAACTTACCGTTTAATAAGTATTAGTCAGTGAGATCGATCGCCACAAACGTAAAGTTCAACCTGAATTACCGCGAATAATATTTCCGAGAACATAACACACGCGAACAGCCACATAACTGTGGAATGCAGAACGATATTTTCTGGTTGGCATTGTTCACTTTTGTTATCAGTTGTTCACTGGCTGCCGTTCATGATATATTTGTTCCGTGAGGATAAATTTCCAATACATCTTGGTCTGAGTCTTTTCTTCAAGGAAGATGGTGAATGTCATCGCTTTGCTAAACGATTTCTGGTCATCGATCTGTGGAATATCGTCGACTGAATGCCCTTTTTTCGATAATGATGTTGACGTTAGTAAATCTCGCGAAACGTCTCATTGAATCTTAAGAAAAAACCATGACGAACAACTGTTTTCGATAGTTCAGTCATTTCACCCTATGTTGACCCCTTCCAAATTGCGTACCATTATCGTAATTGGGAATTACTCACACACTGTTCTGGTCTCTGTGTTAACCGTGCACAATTTGCCGCCAAAAATATTGTTTGGCTTAAAGTTGGACCAACTGTAACAGGTTTTTTCATTTGCTACTGGGCTGCTGCTCTGAGAGTTGTTCGTTGATTGAGACAGTCTTTGCTCCCATACTCTGTTGTCAACTCAAAAAACAGAGTTAAAAATCCGGTGACCAGCTAGTTGACTACCTGAGTCAGTCGATAAAAGCCAGAATTGTTGTAATGAACGGAGTATACACGAAAACCTGACTAAGTCATAATTATTCGCATTGTTTGTAGGTAGTTTCGATACTGTTGTATAATTGGTGTTGCAAATTTCGATGAACGTTTCGTCATTTTTGGTTTTTGATATACGAACTAAATGGAGCATCCACATCACTTGCAATACACAAACTAGTTTTGACATTCGAAAGAGCGAATCAAATGATCGATCACAAATGAAGCTTAAAACTACTCCATAATGGTCGATAATCCCTTTGTCAATTTTATCAGTTACTGTGTTGCTGACAGTACAGTTCCCGATGTACTCAACGCTGAAAAAAAACAGTTGAAACTCACGGATCCGTCGCTTGTTTCTTGGAGGATACTGCAATTTTGCTCGGCTTCACGCATTACATAAAAGGTGATACTGTAACTTACGTATTACTGGTGAAATTCTGATCTCGACGCTCCGAAGTACTTTGTACGTAGAGCTTTATCTTTCCCTCACACAACAATGCAGATGTGTACGCCTACGCCTCCT
>LOND01000277.1:37302-48304 GCA_014220965.1 Paragonimus kellicotti
CGGTTGTGGTTAACCAATTACGAAAGAAGACCTATTGTTAGATGTTAACAGATCTTTCCCTTTTTTCGGTCATGAGAGATAAACTGCAGAAGCTATGAGACATAAGGATAGTGACAACAGAATGAACAGTCAGAGATTGGGCTTTACTGCGAAGAATTATTATCACCTTTAGGGTGAACAAACTGTCTTAGTGGTTGTTGATGGCTGACCCATTTCATGGGCGTCATGGATGTTTCCATTTTGTGAAACCGTCTAAAGCACCAATCGCACAATATTTTCATTCCCGATAGTTTTTGGTTAAGATTAGGCGATGAGGTTAGCCCGGTTAAGTTGAATACAATGATGACTAGAGATGATATGCCACTGTCACAGTTGACTTTCACTTATACGCACATGCACACAACCAAGCAAATCACGTACGTGTATCAGCACTATCCCCGAGAGACTTGTCTTATGACGTATACTGCATACGTCACATTGTTGTAGATTAACAAGATATTCCGTTCACCTTTTTGTCAATTCTAATTTGAGGTTCTCAGAAATTGTCTGAGTGACAGTTTAGTATTCACGGCTTCATTGCCCGTGCTTGATGATGAACCAACAGATGGATTACGATGGATGGCTCAAACTTCTTATTTACTTTACGTTTTCTGTCAGAAAAATGCTAGGAATCACTAAGCCATATAGCTGGAATTTCGCTCTTCACGATAGTCTTATACGAGGAGTGTGGCAACTGCTGAAATCAGTAGACGATCCGTCGTCCAAGAAGCGGAATTGTGTTTTTGGCGAAAAGTTTGTTTTCTATTATTCATCATCGGACCAATTACATAAAGTTTTATTTCATCATGGTAATCGGTAATCCACGTACAACTCAAAGATACGTTGCCTAAATGTGTGACCTCATTTGTGTTTATTCTTTCACATGCTCCTGTGGAGCAGGTTACGTCGGTCGCACAACCAGGCGCCTTTCTCAGAGGATACGTGAGCACCACCCCATGACTGACTAAGAAAGAGGTGAAGTCCATTTCGAGTGCAATTCTGGCGCACCTTGTTGACTTCAGGGCACCAAATCTCACCGGAAGTAGCTTTCCAGCCCATTTACCGCTTGCCCAGTCGTCAATCCAGAGGAGTCAAATTTCGTATTCTGGCCACCGCGGAAGCGATCGGAATTCGGTTGCGCAATCCACAGTTGTGCGCTCAGAAGAAATTCGTACAGGCCCTACGGTTACCATGGCCTCCCGTTGCCGACTCGACGCCTCCGGAGGTCAATTTTGTCACCTAATTGCCCTCCAATTCACAACCGCGTGACGTAATTATGTGACTAATTGCTTACAGTAGACACTATGCTTAAAGTCTGTCGTAACGTTCCACTCAAAACGGACGGTGCCACTTAATCTGAAAGATAATATACCTAACAATGCTGTCTCATTTTTGATCTATTCATTCGACCATTCCCGTGGTTTGGCCTATATTGATTGCACCACTAGACGTTGATCGGAAAGAAGTTGTTAACACCGTCCATCTTGGCCTCACTCGGGAATACCAAAGAACAGTAACTCATCCATTCTGGTCCACATGTCACGACAGACCAAGTGACGCATCCTGTATATAACCGAGTCGGTCGCAATTCGATTACGCCACCAGGTCGTTCACACCTTGGGATTAACATAACCAAATACGTACACCCAACCCATGCGACAATTTGATCCCGTCCTCCAAACTCCACCCAGTTATTACAGACATTACAAAACTCACCTCGTTTATGAGCTTAACCACAACGGCGTTGTGTTTGCGGTTTATCGTATCGGCTTTCTCTCATTCTATTCATGAACAATAACTTCCCTAATTCAATTTGATATATCCTCCTATCAGTCAAGGCTGATAGTTTAACGAGAACTGTTTTGTTCGCTTAAGAATTGTTTTAAATATTTTACGGAGATTTTCGATTGTAAAAAACTTTTCGTTCCGAATCTCAACATAGGTGTGTTGAATATTCTGCCGTTTAATTGAGATTGGAAACACAATGGCTTCAGTTACTTCCTGAAGTCGTACAACATGTAGTGTGCATTACTGTTATAATTAATCACAATTATCGCGGAAAAGTCGTACTCGATTTCAGCTTAGTTCATGCCATGAGATAATTCTTCAAACGTATTTTGCCTAAGTATGTTATTTTAATTTTATTAAATAAACAGACCATTTGATATTTATAGAAAATGGTGAACTTCGTTCTTTTTGTTGGAAGTGCGTTGACTAATACCGCATTTTTGTAACTGTCAATCATACTGTTGAATTCGTACGAATCACCATACAATGAGGAAACACTGAGCACATTCCAATCATGTTCATTTTAACTCCATCGGACTTGCGTTTACGATTAACTTGCTAGCCGCTATACTATGCCTCTAGGAGTATCATTATGTCTAGCAGACATTAACGACAACCTGATCTGCACATACACTTATCACTTCAACTTTAGTCCGCATGGTATTTTACTCAACGCAACAACGACCAACAATTCTACTATTCGTATCAATTATGGGTGTAATATAAACCTCAGTTTCCCGTTTTCAATCTCGTTATTTATAAAATAATTATAAATTTACAAATTCCGATGCTGAACCACTTTCCGAGTTTGCTTACGCCAAACACGAAACGACCAAAACAGTTAAAGTGACAACACCGATATCCAAATGTTCGCTCCATTTTAGCAAGCCTGACCAAATAATTGTTGAAAATGACTGCAGTGAACGAAGCTTGACCGGTTAATGCACAAGAGACAGTATGTGAGCAGAAATTTGTGTGCATCGACCACTGTTTGACAACTTTACAATCTTTCCTATCGACTGAATTTAGTTCAGGGGTCCAACCGATTTCAGCGATCGTAAACAATCCGTCAGTTTGCGCTTAGTTACTAAACGTCCAGTTAGCACTTTTTTATTTGTTTAAAAAGTACGGTACCGTGTAACGCCTTTGCACCCGTTTTATTTAAATGGACAGGATACATATTACTTATAGTAACTGACTTAGCGTCAGCGATGGTGGTGGATTGAATGGTAGCCTCGAAGTCTGAGGTTCTAATTCAGGCCTCAACCAGACTGGCTTAATCTGTTATTATCAAAAGATGGCAGCGACCTTGGTAAACTTTTGGTTTGAGATTGGGCGTAATGTGATATTTTGTTGCACGTCCCGTTGCTTTGGTAACCAAGTGGACGAAAAGTGATAATATTCGGATTGTCGACTAAAATCTTCCGACACTGACAAATTCAGACGAAATATGTCCAGCCAGATCAGTGTACTGCTGACATCTCTATTTCTAGCTTTGGCTACGAGATAGGTGGTCGAATCTAATCGTGCACATGTTGGATTAAGTGCAAAGTTGAATGGGACGGATGATGCGGCAGGCATCAAAATACGTCTAAGCGTTTTCTGTTCATGGCCTTTACATGGTTTGTTAAGGCAAACCGGGAAAGTAAGCTGAACAATTTACGTATTTATACAATCAACCAAGCTAAATTAGTGCAACTGAATTGAAGTAACCGCAAGCATTAACTCACCTGGTCAAATCTGCTTCGTTCATCTTTCTGTTCAGGGTTAGTAGACCTGATTCTGAGTTCAAATGAAACAGATCAGTCTGTCGAAGCTCTTCGAACGATGTATCCTTCGCTGTTCGAAGATGACGTCGGATAGAGTAGGTAAGCTTGCCGTTGGGACCGACATCAGCATCGACTGCTCTGACCATTAGCACAGTAAATCCTGGTTGCTCGTGAAATGACAGAAATTTGTTAGTTCCATAGAAAGAAGACTGATCAAAATGGGACAGTAAGGATACTGGTAAATGATGATCAGTTGCGTATCCTCTGACATCACCAATGTGTACAAACGGAGGTTGTAGTTGTGGCTTGTTGTCATTCACATCGAGTAGACAGACCGTGATGATACGTATCAAATCATCTTGAATTGTACTAAAATGGAGAGCATACTTCTCCTTCCTTTCGCGATCCAATAAGACAATAGTCTGCAGAGCATATGAGGAAAAATTACCCAGCCTGAGTGCTCGCAAGACGAATGTTTGTGACACGTGCATAAAATTGTTCGGCTCTGTCATTTCTAATAACTCAAGCTGGCAGTCTACTGGTAAATTGGATGAGAAATCCAAACAGTTCAACAAAGATGAACCAAATACATGAAAGCCAACTGGTGAGGATTCCTTGATATGGAAATGTCGATTGGAACCCAACGGTTGATGAGTAATTGATCCGTTCTGGTTCTTTGTTGTTAGCACCAAGTCCCATTGTCTCGGTTTCGGATTTTCTAACTGAATTTCCACAAGCAATTCTTCTTGTAGGGCAGGGTGTAATGTTCCTGTTCAGTGTGTCACCGAAAGAATACGTTGGCCAGTCAGTACTACAATTTGTCAACTATGTTTCAACAGCACATACAGAAGATTTGGGTGTGACATGTATTTAATCCTATAGGACGGATTCGTCATGGAACCCCTTTTCAGTAGTTTCGGTGACCACCATCCGACAGCAAACTTGATAAAGTCCAAGGAAACTAATGTACGAAGCAATTCGTGGCCCGCAGCTTCCGGAAAAACTGATGAACACAAATGTTGTGCAGTTAATGGAGGTTTGAGATTAGTTGTCGTCCGAAGAGGCCATGTTAAGAAAAAGATGGTCATATACAACATAATCCGAGTCATAATGACCCCAATCAGGCGAGTGACGCATCACCTCGTTAAATCAAGATTATTCTCTCAATGCATAAGGGGGTGCGGAACACTGTTGGTTGGGAGAAATTTGTGGCAGCTTGCAACAAAAGTTGTCCCATATCTACCAGAATGATTTCGCAAAACTGATGCGCAACGATTATGCAAGTTGAAAAGACAGCTTTGATGGTTGCGAAACACTGTCTGATGACGCAACAGTAGATTGACCAGGAGAAAACTAAGCGTGTTCCGTTTTTATATCAAAAAGACTTAGCATGTACGAACCGGCAATTAAAATCAGAGGCCGCCACATCCTCTTGCACACAGATAGGACTATTCACGACTTCAATGTTGCTGTAAAAATAACGGAACAGGTTTTGTATTGTGACCCTATAAAACGAATGCTGTGGTTTGGGCTTTTGTCTAAATAGATAATCTCTAGAAAATACCAGTAAAGACGAAGTAGTGTATGCCTTGGCCTGAGTCCAGTATGGTTAATGGGCAATCATTAAGACTGCCATAATAAAAAGGATGGGGAATGTGGTTTCTCAATTGCCACAGACAGCTTGTACTTCAGTGCCGTCTCAGCGTTTTGAAATTTACTGCTCCTGAAATCCATAATTGATATTTCCAATGCAAAATTGTTTAAAAATTCATGTATTACTGATAGTTTTGTTATCGACTCTTCAAACCGTCCCTAGGATGGCCTGTCCAGCTTACCATACTTAGCCAGTCAGACCTCGCGAATGTTTCTCAAAATGACGTATTACATTTACTAATCCTTTAGCGGTGACTTACATAAGGTTACTAAGTGATATATTGTGCTCAAAAGTTTGAGTACAGACGTACCAAAATCTGTGCTTACCTGTATGTAAACTCAACCGTTTGCTAGCTAGGTTGGCTGGTTTGAGCATTCAATTGTTCAGTGAGCCTGGTCTTTAGAATGTAAACAGTTGAACGCTGACCACGCCGGTATGAGTAGACGAAATTGCAGTTCCGCGCTAAACCCCACACGAACCCTATCGGAAGTGTTTCCCATCACCGAACGTAACTACGTCAAGTTTGAACGTCAACAGATCTCCTACCATGTGCCCACGTACGATGGGTGTTTCACCCACAGCCTCCACCACCTCAAAATCGCTAATCCCCTGAATGCACCCTGCATGCCGACCTTGCTTAATGCTGAAACATTCGGTTTCCGCGCGAGTTCGGCAACACCCGCTAAACCCCGACTATCGACTGTACAAAACTGGCCCTGGCCCAGATCTTACCTGTCAGTCTTTTGTCTGCTGCGTGTTATCTTTCGTGGAATTGTTGTTTCTTGCTTAAATTTCTAATTTTCGCTCTCCCTCATGAGCATTTTAGCACCGCAAGAAACTACGCCGTGCGAATATCTTTTTATTTTTATGAATCTCTCCCTCTATTGTGTTTGCACAACGATGCGTCTCTCTAAAGACTTTGGCCGTTACGGCAGTTTCGCCGAAGTAAAATTGACTCTGTTGACTAAATCTTGTCAGATTCTTAAGATGACAGTTGCAGGTATGCATTGACCACTTTGACTGGTAACGGTGAGAAGGTGCCCGAATTATGTTGACCATATAACACATTCTGGGGTGAATGTATTTTAAACTTCTACCGGACTCAGACGTAAACAGTAACGACTAGTAGGATTCCAGGTGTTTGATAGATCAAATCACAATAGCCAACATCTAATCATTACTTCAAAGAGAGGAACTTGAAAAACCTACGAACATCGTCATCGCGCATTCACGTAAATAGTGTATTGACGTTAATATTTCGGTTGTTGGACCTACTTCAAAGAAGCACATCGACAGCTGTTTGACAAATGAAGATAACACACTCTTATTGTAAGTTAACGTAAGATTAACAAATTTACTGCAAATAGCTTCTAGTCCGTTAGCGATGAAATGTCCGTTTTTATCTTCAAAAGTATCGAGCTTATGACATGTCAGAATGGACGCCGAAACCTTAGGCATATAGTTAATTCTAACCAGTAAATGGAAACGACCTCAACATAAAATATGCTAAGTTTAGAGTGTTGTCAACCGGAGGACTTCAGTTACATGTTCACTTTTTTTGCTGTGGACTGTTAATGCATCATTTTAACGTGTTTCTCACAAGTGACTCGAGGTGAGTTAAAACAAGGTTGTTTAACTTCAATCGTAAAAACTTCCAAGCCTATCGTAAACCTGCGATCCTTACACGTTTTTTGTACACCCTTTAAAATATGAATTGATGCAACAATACATCTTTTTTCATCAAATCTTGCGGAACATGTGTAGTATCATTTTAGCAGTGTGTGGATTGAATCTTTGCAAACTGCAGTTCTCCGCTCTCTATTTATGTCTTCCCTACTAACGGATTTATATATTTGTCGCACTGTACTACTTTTACATACATAATCTTATATTATGTGCACTGATCACACAAATGCGTCCAGAAATGTCTAGCATTATTAATATACCGAGCAGATGATCTCCAGAGGTTATTCATTGGGTTCACATGAAGACATCTAAATGTCCAATCCAACATATATATAAAAATTTCCGTAATCAAAGAGTCACATTCATATGATGAGAAACATTTGTATTCAGTGCCCTGAGTAGTTAATTCAATCAACCGTGTCATTAAAAGTGTATTCCAAACTGTCGTATGTTTAGAGCTCACCTGCTTCTGTTCTAAATGTTGATTAACAATATCGTTAATTTTCTGCTAACATTGAACTTTTGACCTATTTTTAAGCCTCACACTTCAATGCCTGCCCTCAGTGGGTGCCAACATAATTGGAAACTCAGGATACTTTTGAAAATTAATATATTCCTAGTGAACTTACAAACAAAACCTAATGTGAAAGTGAACCATCTAAAGTACAGACACGCCTCATGGTTTGCATCAGTATACTCGTTTGTTTGTCGGCGCGAAGCTGGCTTCGACGAATCTTCAGGAAACGTCAAATGTTGTGTTCTGTTAGATTAGTGCACAAAGCGGTCGACTGTCTACATAGACATATTTGAAAAAAGTTCGGTTCCCTAATTCTGCAATATTTTTTTAATGTATGGAAACTGCTTTTAGCGGTGATTCCTCATTTTGATGTTAACGGGTCCCTTGTTTAGATTGGGCCAGTGACGTCAGCGCCTTGTTTATATTGTAAATTATATCATATTTCAGCCGTAATCGGGTTGTTTTCATTACGGGACTGATTTGCTTGCCTTCAACAATAAATCTTTGGATTTACGGTAAGATACGATATGGACCTAATAGATCACAGGATAAACTCACCAAGCGCACATTGCGACATTCTCGAAAGTCGATTGAGGAAGTGTGCCTTGAGAAAATGCTTCTCATGAAAGAATCTAACGGCTATTCATAGATCCAAACCTCAACTCCGACTCGGAATTTTAATAGAAAAGAAATAATATAAGATAGTCCTGGATGCAGAAAACATAATGCATTAACCGTTAAGTGATTGTGTAAAAAAGCCCGATTAATTTGTAGTCAAAACTCATTTGAGGGTTATTCACGCCGGTTGTTTCAGACTCCATGGAGGCCACAGATAAGTACATATAATGAAAGCTCATACATGAATTGTACAGAAACTGAGTTAGAATCAAGTTACAAATGTTTCCAACACCTGCCGTTTCGTAGAAGGTTCATCAGTCGAGCTTTAGCGAATACTCAATTAGTTGTTGGGAACAGTTACAAAAACAGCCGTGTGCTTTTACTGGATTGTAGCCAGTAAACACATGTCAATTACGCCACCTTACCCTGTAAGACCAACAAATCGTTGTCACTTATTTCTCTGATTGAGTGTATGTAACACATGACAAAACTGGCAACGCCGATAGATATTCTTTAGATTGTTTTACCGCACCATTTGATACTGGAAATCCACCTGACACTCGTCTGCTCTGAACTGTCCAATGGATGAAGTCACAGAATCGAACGTGGTAACATTTTGACGATAAGCAGATTGCACTTCTGCCCCGCCGTTTGAGATCACAACGCACAATCTCACTGTGCTGCTCTAGTCTGAAGCAATGTGGACATTGGTCGGGTAGTTTCGTTTCCACATGTGAAACTTTGTGAACTCTACTGTTAAGTTGCAAATCTCGGCAGCCCGATGTGCATCTAACATACAGGTTAGTTTATGTTCCACCTCTCCAAAGATAACTCAAATAATTCATATCTAATATTCCACTGAAGAAGTACTTTGCAATGCTGCTGAGGAGATCTAATCTCCAGTGTTGTCTTGGAAGTCATTCAGAGGATTCAGTGAAATGCACCTGCGTTGGTTTGTCCTTTACATCTATTGCAATAATTTCGATTTCATTTCCAGGTTTATTGGTTCACTGGTGATTAAAGGAGGAAGAGATATTCTGGTCAATGAGTTCTTGTCTCAGTGTTCGTCGGGGGGTAAATTTTGATGGGCCGTTTGTTGGTGCAAAGGAAGCGTAAATCGAAGTAACTAAAAGAGAGCCTCAGTAAAGCGCTTGTCTTGTCGTCATATCATCCGTGAACAGTGAAACGTGGTGAAATAACAATCGATCAGATATGCATATTCAATTACTTGTGGGACTGGGTGAGAGTAGTACAGTTCGGCTGTCACGTATTTGCCGATCCAGTAAAATGTTGACACTCCGACAGGTGACCCTAGGACTTCGCGGTATTCCAGTGTGTACAGACTCTAATTGTGAAGAAGTTCTATCTGCAAAGTAACACTCTTATTCCATAACCAACTTTCAGCGAGTGACCCATTAGACGTTCCTCTTTGTTTAGTGGAAGATGTGTTAGTGTGGACTATTTTGTGATTAGTAATGAGGCAGCCTCTGAGGTGTCTGTAATTCACTGAGAATCGAGTCAATCTTGTAGTCTTTCCTGGCATGTGGTTTCCCTGAGCCCCGTAATTCATCCAATGGCCTGTCTGTAAACACTTCTAGTAGGCCATCAGCACGTTTTAAAAATACCGTTGACGTACACAGATGTTTGTTTTCAGGTTTGGCTGGATTGTGGGGGCAAAGAAGGCGGGCAATACTTTAGAGTAGAATGATTAGGCTGTGTCACACAAACATTGCCAATTATGGCTTGTGATGATCTTCGTTAGACACGTACTTGTGTGCTATGCCCTTTGCGGTGAAAAACGAATGTTTGGATCATTGGATAGGCATATAGCTATGTCGTGGGATGCATTTGTGCACGTGGTGCAATTAATAGTTGAACAATTGTAGTAACTTCATAAGATTATTGCAATCAAGCGATATATCATCCAAAAATTGCACAAAGGCTTGATATTAGATAAATAAGAATCCATTGCAATCACCATCTACGAAAGTAACCCACACATGTTTAATTGTTGTGAGTACAATTTTGGTGAATTGGAAGTTCAAGATAGCCGTTACGCTACTGTTAGGACTGTGATAATGCATAATTGAGAAGAAGCACTGAAACGATATCCTAAAAAACAGATATTATAACGAAGCCGGAATATGTGCCCTTAGTGGTTAACATGACACGCCGTTTATAGAAAAGAAGATGATAATTATATACTCGAACTGTGGAACCAACTTCAATGGTTAATTTAATGTGGGAGAAAGGCAAAATTTCGGGCAAATTTCTCAATGATAATTTCCTAAGAATTTCGGAGCAGATAGCAGGTGGACGACAGTCAGTTTTATTCACACAGATGAAAATCATAAGCTACAGGTTGCTTTGATTTGTAAAGTCACTGAACACATGAATCCTGTATTGAACACTCCGAATATTTCTACCCCTTAAAGGGTACTGGTTATGATGGTTGAAACCGTCGTGGAACAGGCTCAGGGATGGCAACCCCATATTCAGGATTACCGTCCTCTGTCATCCGAAATGAAGTGGCCAAGAATCTTTCCAGTTATAACCAGTTCGGGTGTTTTCCACTACTACAGTTTTTCCCCGTTCTCTGTTTTGTTTTTTCTATGAACCTCTTGTCTAGTCCTGAAAATCTGACTTTGCTTTTGGTGCTCAGCGCTGGAAAATATTTTCCTCTTTCGCTTTGTAATGTGATACCACGAAAATGGCAAGTTGGTCTAACGTACTATATTTATCGCTTGATATGTTCAAACGCGTTGATGTCATCTTTTTTCTTCATACAGGGACAGCCTATTAGAAGTTATCTGATGCTGGTTTCCGAATAAAAGCTGGAAAGCGAGTTCCTCTCCTTGTCTCAGTCTGTTAGGTAAATGAATGTCAAGCTGAGCCACAGATTGATGTGGACTATTCAGATAAACAGTATAT
>LOND01000277.1:114613-125450 GCA_014220965.1 Paragonimus kellicotti
TATCGTTCTGTTAGGTGGGTTGTGCAGTGAACTATAAGTGCGAAAACGTACGGCTTCCCAATATACGGGCGCTCTGCTATTTGGAAACATTTGCATAAAATTCAAGTACCTGTGGTATAATGATCTGAAGTGTAGCACAACTTTTTCCAGAAAGCTGTTTGGCCTCATAAAGTAAACGTTTAATTATGGGTAAATTGTATCCTTCAATCTCGCTTTATAACACAACTAACTCAGCCATGGTGTTCAACTGAAATTATGTTCTTTTCTTCAAAATTTACTCAACTGTTTTATAAACTGACTCAAGCGTTTGCATATATGTTTTCATTCCACCTACCTGGAAATAAACGCTACAATTCAGTAATATTAAATATCTCTGTTCACCCATCTATACAGCCTCTAACCACGTGCTTGTAACAACAGTGTAGTAACTACTGTGTCACTGATTTGCACCATATATGGTTGACTTGAAATGTTTAAAGCCCCAATTGCAATCACCTCCGAATATCCACCGCGAGAATGGGGGATACACCGTTTGAATAACAACAAGAACATAGACTACCTAATGTTACACCCCCTCAGATGCTTATTCATAGTGCTACCGTTGTGGTACAATGACATGCAGCTTATATTAGATGTGCTACTGTGCACTGAAGCGGGGATGTTAGTTGCATGGAAAACTGTGCAGACGATTTTAGAACGTTGTGTTCCGTCAATTGATCTCCTGTTACGTAATACGCACTCGATAATATGCAGACAAACTTGCCAGATACTATATCGTGCGCGTCGGCGTTTTTAAGTAGTCTAAAACATTTTATGATGAGACCCAATTGTGAAAAGTCAGGGCTTCGGCTGGATTCGAACCAGCGACAGAAACACCATGCCCAAACGCGGCAAGCGCTCTACCAGCTGAGCTACGAAGCCACACCAGAAGCTCAGAAATTTCACATTTGGACTCGGTTACCCACCCATCCCATCAACGGATGGCGTAAGTGAATTTCAGCGTAAATTTTCTGAGAAATCCTACCCAGGCGTTCGACCTCCTGGATCATTTGTTGTAGTCCACATTAAACAGTGAGACGGGTGGGTGACCGAGTCCAAATGTGAAACTTCTGAGCTCCCGGTGTGGTTCCGTACCTTAGCTGGCACACCGCTCGCCGCGTTCGGGTATATTTTTCGATAGCTGGTTCAAAGCCAACCAAAGCCCTGACTTTTCCTAATTGGGTCTCATCTAAAATCATAAGTCTGCCAAACTAATTAATACTAATAAAATTTGTCTCGAGAAAATGCCGCTTGACATTAACTTCCTCGTTTAGCTTACCTTTATTTCGGTATCTGTTATCTGACAGTAACTGGTTAAGTAATTTCGATGTAGAACACGACCTCCATGAACATATTACAGTTTCCTCAATCCCATTTTCAATCAGTTAAACCTACTCCTCTGTAGTGATGTGATGGAGTAACAACATCAGTTGCTTATTATCACCATGTATTGCGTGAGTTAATTCATTACAAGTTTCTACTCGTACTTTCCCCTTGGGTCCATCGTTCTCCCATGTTTCTGAGCTTTCCACATCAACACCGTCCTTCAGATCGAGTGACGTGGGGCGATGGTAGACAAAACCACTGTATTCTCAATGTACCTTTGATTACATTTAGCTTGCATTTAGCTGTATTCTCTGTATAGTTATAGAATGTAATCTTGTGAGTCTGAGAGTGCCCTCACAATCCATGAGCTTGGTTTGGTCACGTGGAATGACAGCAACTGGTTAATGTGTTTTTTAATTACCCCAACTAGTTTTGATTGCAATGGCAGAGGTTTTGTCTATCGCACTGTCTCCAGGTGAGTGCGAGCTTATCAGTTAACGAAAAATGCCGACCTCTAAGAGCTCAAGTAATGGACTGTTTTTCCAAACCTACCGGAAGGCAACCTAGATCTTACAGATATTCTGTGTTGCTCCCTTTCGTCCAGATATTCCAAAGTGGCCGATCTCATCACCGCGCTGAAGAATTGGATATGGGACTGGCCTCAGTAATATTACATCAGTGTCTGGTTTGAAAGTATGATCTATTCAAGGTTTACCAGTAAAAACGGACGCGAACTGGAGTATAAACTAAACAACACCACTCTGTTGGGTGGCACTTTGGCGGGTGAGCCTTATCAAGCAAATAAACCGTTGCTCGCGAACAACCCGCACAGCTGTTTTCTGTTAAATAACAAGAATATCAAGTTTAAGATTTTTAACCTGTTGATTGCTCATATAAAATTCGTAACGTGACTAGATTGAGTTAGTAGTTACTTACTTTCTGAGTCCATGGGTGTACTCGTCTACTGAGACTGTAAGTGATATTTCCATTAACTCCGGCATCTGCATCCGTAGCCTTGACGGTAAGAAGTATGGAATCATGCGGAATGTCTTCGGGAAGACTTACTAATCTTGTCTGTAGAGCTGGATCACGAGTTATTCCAGATGGGGCACATGCAGGTTTGCTGGCCTGAGTGGAATGTTCCGGTAAGAACATAGGATAACAATCATTGGCATCCTCTACCTCGATAGTTATCACCAAGGTTGTAGTGTGTTTAACACCCATGGTCGGAGTATCGTAAGCCAACACATAAAGCCGGTAGTGATCGGTATGCTCCCTATCCAGCGGACCATTTAAAATCAATTCCAGTGTGGACAGATCGGCCAATCGTAGTTCAAATAATTCCCGTGGTGATGTTTGTTGTTCGGCAATAGATAACCTCTGAAGATCGTAATGAACTTGTCCGTTGGAACACATATCCACATCTGTTGCAATTGGCAATCGTTGGAAATGCACCCGGAAGATCTGTTTCTTTGAAAACTAGTTTGTACTCTGTAGAATAGGTTTGAAATACTGGCGGATTATCATTAACATCCTGTAACATAATCCGGATTAGAAACAAATCCATTCCCATTTGCATGGGATACAAGGCGACAGTGAGAATGAACTCACAGTACGGTGCACGATGATTTTGAGTGCACTGTCCAGTCAAGCAAATACAACCACCACTGGATACATTGCTGGCATCTTGTGATAAACAGACCGTGTCTCTATCGATTCTCCTGTACATAATCAATTGTTGCACGCTTGAAGAATCGTACCGAATGGAAAAATACTGGCTGCCCCACTGATTGGATGGAAAGAGCCGTAATCCTGTGTTTTCTGGACTGAGAAGGTCGTTTGCTGCAGTGTGTTTTCCAGCGTTCGCAATCCGATCGATACTCAATTGCGTGGTGGAAGTGGTTATACTGGACTGATTTTGTTTCCGAGAATGAAGGTTAGAATCATGTTTGAGCATCCAGTCATTTAGGTTCAGATCCATGACTAAGTTGCCCAATATAGTTGGTATGGGACTGTCCTCTGAGACGGTGTAGTTTAGTAGTCTGGTGATTCCTTTACTCTCAACGAGAAGTGTGGTGCACAAAACTAGTAGTTCCGGAAAGATGAGTAGCGAATAACGGTATGCACATAATGCCATTTAGTCCTGTTTTTGAACATTCCTCGGATCGTTAGTCCATCTTTCGATCTAGCCAAGTAGACCAATGCGGTACGTGTTACATGAAATCGTATTCATCACCTGAAAGCAGATAGCAAAATTTGTTGACAGATTCAAATCTCGTATTTTTATGTAGTGAAGTAGAACTTGCTCAACTGGTAAAAGTATACCAGATTCTTGGCGTAGTGTGAACAGCTCGTTTAAGCAAGTGCCAGTGGAGAGGGGCAAAGAATTTGCCGTAATCACCTACGTCAAGGGCGGCGAACACTTTACCTTTTCTGAAGCGTGTATCAAGTGCACATGTATGCTAAACGATGGGTTTGGTGGTTACACATTTTATTGTTGAGTCAGTGAAAATAGCTTGATCTTATTCAATCTTGCTGTTACGTCCTATCAAGTATACATTGAAGAGAAAAGTACTGATATAGCAAAAACTAACAAACATTGTAAAACAAACAGACTAAGTTGCCCACGCCAACCAGGTTACACAACCAGCATATACCGCGGTGAACTTGATGCTAAAAGTGTCATAGTTTCAGTAGAAATGAGGACAAACAACGTTTCTTCAACGTTGGAACTTTCATAGTACAAGACTATTGCTTGTGGTTTTCAACACAGCATGTGCAAAACGTTTAATGTGACTTGATCTAGGAATGACCGAAATTCTGAGCATTTAACAAGGCTGGCTGCTTGTGACCTACCGTTGATGGTTTCACAATCGACCACATGACATCCTTACTTTCAAGTCTTGCTTGAGCCATGTGCAAACACATTTTTTTCAGTACTAGGTGCATCTGAATCCAACTATCCTTTCAGTTTTGGGTTTTGAGCTGCGTTATTCTGTTCTATGCCGTAAGACTTTAATTGTCACAAATATATTCAGTCGTACGTACAAGTTGGATACTGTCAGACAACCCAAACCTAGATAGTTGAATATTCGGAAGTAATCAAGGTTTGGATATGCAACAATATAGCATGTACCCAGTTGGTGTCAGTGTGGTCGTGCATCAGGCTATCGTTTTGAGAGCAGAACAATAGTAGTTCTAGCGAGACTGAGCAATTCCAATTTGCTGGAATAATAATACCGTTTTCGTAGAGAACTAACAATGTTTACATTAACGAGTGCTATTGGATAGTGAACGTGGTTCGTTTTGATTGGCTTGATCGTCATTACGTCTCACAGTCCTGACTAAAGCAATACGGCTGTTTAAATCCAGCACGCATTCAAACAAACTGCTATATACACCATCTATTAAAGAATCGAGTTCGATATTGTAGATGATTGCCGTTTCCGAATGACTGGCACCAACTAGCAGGGTTGCGACTGCGGCAGCCTATCACTTTGCAGAAGGCGCTACGAGAAACTGAATCGAAAGCAGCTTTTAGGTCTAAAAATACTACGTCAGTCGGCTGCCCATAAAAATACCGATGCTTCAACATTCGTCGTAGAGTAAAAATATTATCAACGCATCTTACACCGCACCGGACTTCTGCCTGTTCTTCAAGTACCTGGCTTTCTGTGAGTCTAGTAAGCCGACGTAAAAGGAGGTCAGTGATAACTTAGATGTAACAGACACTAGACTGATCCCTCTGTGGTTATCATACAGATCTTGGACTCTCTTTTGGGGAACGGAGAAGAACTGTTGATAAACATCGAATTACATGGTACTTCTTTAGATTTCCAAATCCATCTGGAGGAGTTTCGTCAGTTCTGACGTCAACCTCTCTCCGACATCCTTGAAAATAGAAAGAAAGAGTTCTGGCCCAGGAACCTCGTTACGCTTCAATAACTTGAGGTCCATGGAAACTGTTGATTCGGACGAAGGGTCATCTGAAGCGCAACCATTGACCATTCGGGTCCTCTCATCCACATGGTCTGGATAGGGCCAGCAGAAGTGTTCTTCAGAATGTTCAGCCGACCTACCAAGTCGACGCGATTGGCTGGTGATAAGTGAACCATCTTTTTCACATATGGTCTCACTTACACCGACTCGACGACCAGTACAACCACGGATCAGGAAAAAAGCCTTCTGCTAATTCCCAGATAGAAAGGCTCTTTCCATCTCTTTCGACTGTTCGACCAAGTAGTGCTCACGGTCTTTGCGCAAGCTTTTAGTCAGCTTGCGTTTAAGTTCTCGACGGTCGTCATCATATTCAGAACCAGGTGGGATCAAGCGACGCTTGTTCATGAGGTTTGTCGATGTGTCACAAATTCAGTTTTGTCGCAAATGGACAGTTCTTTCGGAACATACCTCTTCAAAGCATGTTATCATAGTTGCGGCGATTTCCGCCATTCACCAGTGTCATTATGAGCCTTAGCTGACTGAAGACAGTATCAACTGTTTCACCTACGCTCTTGGTTAAGCGTTCTTACACCTATCCGGTCAAGAGCCAATCAAGTATTTCGCATTCACGAGCGTATGTCTTCTGCTCGGAAGGCACGATAGCTTTTAAGAGAGTGGTGCCACCTGTAAGTGACTGCTACAGAGTCCAGTTGTGCATATAGCTGAGAAGCACAAGGAGATCTCTGTGTAACACAGTGATTCTTCATGTGTTTAAATGAGATGCTCGAAATACAGGGACCATGAGGTGCGCACATCTGCAACAGTCTTTCGCCAATCGTTGTGTTTGCTCGGACACCAAACACACCTTCCAGCCGCTTCTCGTCCGAAGAAAAGCGATCGAGCTTGACACCCAAATCAACCGTTATTATGGTGATGTCTGGATGTTTAATCTGCCCCATGAAACGTCTCCTTCGTGGCATTCAAACAGCTGTTGGTTGAAGTATACGCCGATATGATAAAAACAAAGCTTCTCTGATTTGCGTCGACAGACTTTAACTGATGTATTGAGTCTGACAGCGCACAATCGACTGCACACTGACATCCAATCGAGCAATCATTGTTCTGCTCTGGAACACTGCGATTCCTACTGCAGATTGATCACGAGACTCAGTTTTGGCGTCACCAGGAGCCTTGAAAGAGAAGGCGTTTGGATCGACAGGTACTTAAATGTGAACTCAAATGAATGACGGTAACTCAAGATTCCGACTTACCTGAAAGTAAGGAGTTTGCCCAGCCCGAAGGCGGCAGTGTATAGCACGTTAATGTCTGGTAGTGAGCATTGCTGTGCCCGGTGGTTATAAGTGAAACTACATAAGGCTTCTGGGTGATACTGGATATTATCCGACCGTACTGGATAATACCCCGACGGTGGCAATCAAAGAGTGGTAGTAATTCACCCACATGTGCTCGCAGCAGTATTTTCAGGACAGCCGTTCATTTGACGATTTGGTTGCTCTGAGAGGTGTCCATGTTGGAGCCTCAACTGAAGAAGTTAATTCCGATTTTGCTAAAATCTAAGTGAACCAAATCTAGAAGAATCCAATGAAAACTTGCAACGATGGACTAAACAGGAAATTATTGTCCAAGCTTCCCAAATAAGAATCAGGAATAGGTTGTTGTGGAGTTAGGAGTTTTTGCTTTAGTACCATGGAACTCATAGTCTTGCACTGCTAAAGACTGCGCATGTCCTCTGATCTTTAAAATTATGATGGTTATGTTGATCACAATGCACTTAGGCAATGATTTGCAAGAAGTGATCTTGTCATGAAGAACCTGGCTGGAATTCGAACCATCGAAAGAACTGCGAATGACAAACTTCCTTCCAGCTCACCTACGAGGCTACAGGAGAGAACTCAGTAGCATTGATGTATTCCAGCATGAAACGCTCGAACCAACCTTTCAGGAGAGTCAATTCTACGGATCAGCTGTTGATTTACACATAGGAGATGGTTGTGTGTAAAGTGGTTGCGACCGACTTTAATTAGGGGATTCTCGACTTCCTGTCTCGGATTCATTGCCTAGATAGCACACCGCTAACTGCAATTAAACAAACTGTTTTTTCGCAGGATAAAATTGAGCAGATGACCGAAATTTTACAAATAGATTTCTGTTGAGTAAGAGGGGATTCCTATTTTCATATCAGCTGATCGTAGCTGTATCGTTCCCATAGGTTTTCCAGTCAGGCCCTTTCGAAAAAAAGCACCAGACTCGAGTTACCCTCCTGTTAGAGCTTGTCAATAGTGCATGGCCAAGAGAAAACCTTCGACCACGATTTTATGAGGCAGCCTTGTTGAACACTGCACCATTAAGCTCAAATTGGGCACGATTGAATCATCACACGTGAACACTGACCCACGTTCCCTTGTACTTAATTCTGATTGCTCGATCGCTTCTAGAGGAGACACTGTAATTGTCCGTGTAACTCTAACCGATGACCCTCCTCGACTAGAACTTATCCCCAAGTTGAAATCGAAGAAGTAATTAGCCTGATGAATGATATGCTTACTGACGAGCTTTGACAACAGCGAAACTCGGTTTTAGTGCTTCTTTTCGAAAGGAAAGACTGCGTAGGCCATGTTCAAACATGGGTGATATTTAATCTATGTGGAATAGATTTCTGTTAACTTGGTCAATTTGCATGAGTACTTCTGAGTAACTGCTTATATGTTATATAATTATATATGTTCTATGTATATATGTATGTACGTGTATGTTTTTATGTATGTATCTATGTATACATGTATGTATGCATGCATATATGACTGTTTGTATCCATATATTTTATGAGCTCAATGAACACGGCTAATTACAACTTTAGACTACAGAAATGTTTCCCATCCAGTCCTTCCAAGGTACATTACAAAGCTGCGTGTGAATTCGGTTGAGGTTATTATATCTATCTATAATATCAGCGTACTCCTGTCGGTAGCCGCATTGATTACTATAATGTATCAGCAATGATGTGGTTTTATCGCTGATCGCATGTTATTGGGTCATTCCTGTATGCTTCATTGCACCGCAGCTGGGCATGCAATCTGACTAAAAAACCTACCACCTATTACGGGTACACTGCAGAGTCATTATGATCATTTCACAAGTATACTCTGTGGTTGACTGTACTTTGGGAAGCTTACACAAACGTACCACACGGAACAGGCCTCAGTTAGCTAAACATTTAATTAGTGGATATTTATAACACCAGAATGAAAGAAAACTGTCATCATTCATGCGCACAAGTATGCCAGCGTATAAAGAGCTTGAGAGCTATTTTCAAAAATTCTATCATGAAGCTAGAATTAAATGGTGGCCAGCAGGAGGCAGGTAACTGCACAGTGGAGGGGTGGCAGAAAAGCGGATGAATATCATCACTATACCGAATGCACAAGCCATCTTGTAATCAGTTTTTATCAGAAGTTTGAGGTTTTAATACTAAATTCTTTCAGTACTTCCGTCCCAAAATTTTATTCACGATGTACAAATCATTTTACTTCAAGTATTGTTTGAGAAAAGTGCAGAACTCCCAGAACTGCACAGTGAGCGCAGATCCAAATCGCAAATTAGTGCAATGATCCAGTCCGGTCGAACCCAACTTGCGTACATTGAGGTATATAAGTGAATCACTGAACAGTTTCTGCACAATGTTTTTGTGCGCTAGAATTTATAAGTAGCCAGCAAATGAGCCTAGTTTGTGACCTAGACAACAGTAGCATTCCTTGTAAACAACGCCGCTGCACCAAAATAACAGTTTTAAAGGCAGTATGCTGGCGGTTCAAGTATATTCATTTTGAAAATGATGTACAATTCACACGGGCGGCCATTTATTCTCCGGATGGTTGACGTACAAGAGGGGGATGGAATGTGAATGTGACTCGTGGGAACTGGCCCAATTAAAATTGAGTAAGTTTCTAAATAGTTGACCGTAGTTATGTCCGTGTTTTGTGTCGATCAATTTTCCGCCGAATCGTGCATGTAAGCCTTCGGTCCGTGTGATGCAAAGCGTCGTCTGAATCGACATTTTTACGGCACCCTTCCTGCCAATCGGTCAACAGCTCCGACGTTATAGCATATTCCAATGTGATTTGATGACCGGGATGAGACAACTACTCGGGACGCTAAGTGAGCGTTTAATTGGCTCCTACTTGCGGTCAGGAGGACGGATGAGGTGCTATCGATCAACGATGACTTATTGTCTTGGCCAAAGTTGGTGGTGTTCCCGAACTTGCTAAACTGGCACAACTTTCACACACGTATCTTCAGATATGCTTGCTTGTTGGACCAGAGTGAGTACATATGACAATTTTGAACTAAGATGTTTGCAAACAGTCGCAAAGGACAACAGAGACAGACAATTATTCCAATAATTATTTAAAAGATCTACTATATTGGATATGTTTAATAAATTTGAAACAATTATCCAGACGTTTGTTGGCACATGTGAAATAGTACAAAAAATTAAACAGACGTGAGTTAACTGAGTTCCCATTGTTGACGATAAAGCGATTGGATATCAACATATGACGTCTCGGTGAGGAGGTTGGGATTGACATTTAATTGTAAATAGAGATCGTGGTGTAACCACTGATCACGGTAGGTTCACAGCAAATGCAGAATTCAACGGTATACAAAGAATTGAGTTGTATGGTTTATTAACAACCGATTGCACAGCGATTATTATGTGTTTTCCCTCAGAATTTTGCAGAATTCGCCAGGGTTTCTTCGAGGTCAATGTGGTCAACATTATTGATATGGTATGCAGCAACCACACGACTAATAATTTCACAAAAATTGGTCCGAGCCATGCTCTGTAAGGCTTTTTGGAAAAATACCCAATCACCTGACTTACTCGTTCCGCTGTACAGCAACTGTGCAAAAACGTGTAATTTGTATCTTATGCTCAAATACATTTTTTCTTACGGAACCTTCAATGGAGAGTTCAGTGAAGTCGTTGATCGCACCTATCTATCACGATATCACTCTTTAGTGACAAACCGGTTAGCACATTCTTCTGTGTCGTGTTATCAGGATAATGCAGCTCAATGCTAGTAGTAGCTCGCATTACATGAAACTGGGTACAACATCTTCCTAAACGACACTAGCTATCAAAATTAGTGTATTGATTGGTCCATGTTGCTTTGTGATTTTCTAAGTACAGTATCATGGTTTGTGAATACATGTTGGAGGTTTGCAAAGTAATGCTCGCCTGAACTGATCAGCCGGTATCGTGTACATAAAGTATTTGTGGCAATTTATAAGGTAACCACAGTATTAAATATATAACGGTTAGTGCGGTTGTAGATATATCTCACTAATGTTCGTCTAAATTAGTTTGATTTATAAAACCTGCAAGTTAAACGTTTAGGACCGAGAAGAGTAATCAAAATGTCACTGGACAGTTTGTTGTTTCATGGCTGAAAAAAATGTTTTGATAAAAGTCCGCTCATTCAGATTGTAATGGGCACCCTTAAAACGCGGT
>LOND01000277.1:154614-172320 GCA_014220965.1 Paragonimus kellicotti
GCAACTGTCAGTGGGCTGCGAACCTGATTGAATGCGCCTGTTTTGTCATTTTTTATGTCAAGAAGATTATTCTTAGAATTTGTAGACCCCTTATGGACGCTTAGTAGGACAGCTGGGACAGACGACTTGCATCAAGGACTGTTAGATCAAACAGACCAATGAGCGGGAATAAGACTCGTCACTATGCTAGATCGTGCACTGTTTGAGTGACAGCATCTGCATTTCCCGCGGCAGACACACTGTGTATAAAAAAGTTCACTCCCCTGTCTATCACCTTACTGGGCTTCAGACAGTGATTGTAAGTGCGTTCATTTGTTTCGGTCAACGCGTATCTTAATCTGCTCATCTCTATCGTGACTGACTTGTTTCAGCGCCATTAGCTTCCCGAGGTCGGCTATGGTATGAACAGTTACCCATAAGAGATAGGGCATGAGAGCCTACTTAGGTTCAGAGCTTCCCCAAAGTGTCTGAAGAAGTTCTTCGGGGATGTAGGGAAAACTCCACTGTTTAGAAAATTCTAGATTGGATCAAATTTGCATTTATTATGTAAGGTTAACGGTTTCTCAGATAACTGAGAAAAATGACATTTGCGGTAAGCATATATCTGAGGAACAACCCTATGGATACGAAATATGTACTTTCCCATTTTTCACCAAGTACTACAGTTAGCTGTCCAGACAACTTCCAATATTATTTCTTCCCTAGTTGTTTCAAGATGAACGTTTAGGTTTGTTCAGCTAACATGTGACAAGTGTCTAATTATGTTGCTTCCCAAAAGTCACCAAAATTGTCAGTGGGATTGAAAGATCGTGAACCGGTAGAAACAGATGGATTCGTATTATCACGGTTATTTTACTAACATCAGTTCATTCAATCTGATGTGAACTGTTACTTAGACCAACGTCTTTCTTTTACCGGTGGAGATGTGCTGGTTAGTAAGTGAAAAGCTTTATAAAAGTAGATCTGCTCGTCGGTAAGCAGGCTCCTGCTATTATCATCGATTACATGCGTTCTCTGTTAGTAGAGGATCTGGACGACCTTTCAAGGTGAACCTCCGTAATCAGCCGATTTCCGATAACACTCGATCTACAGTATCAAAGCCCTACTGTTCTGCTTCGATGTTCTGACGACATATTGGTTCGTCATTCCACTCAGCCACATTCCGACAGCATCTCAAACCAGTTATGACTCGATCAACAACAGACGTCACCATAAGTTTGCTATGATAATACGCATATAAACGGCTTAGCGTTAGTTTGGAACATGGTTCAGTTTCGTGTCTGCTATCTTATAATTTAGATTCTGATTATTTTAATATGAAACACCAGAGGATGTATAGTGATTGTGTAAATATGCGATATACACGTCACACCGGTGATTATCACCGGGGGGGGGGAAAAAAAAAAAAAAAAAAAAAAAAAAAAAAAAAAAAAAAAAAAAAAAAAAAAAAAAAAAAAAAAAAAAAAAAAAAAAAAAAAAAAAAAAAAAAAAAAAAAAAAAAAAAAAAAAAAAAAAAAAAAAAAAAAAAAAAAAAAAAAAAAAAAAAAAAAAAAAAAAAAAAAAAAAAAAAAAAAAAAAAAAAAAAAAAAAAAAAAAAAAAAGGGGGAAATAAAAAAAAAAAAAAAAAAAAAAAAAAAAAAAAAACGGGGAAAAAGGAAGGGAAAAAAAAAAAAAGGGGAAAAAAAAAAAAAAAGGAGGGGGGTGGGGAAGGGGGAAAAAAAAAATAAAAAAAAAAAAAAAAAAATAAATGGGGGAAAAAAAGGGGCGGGGGGGGGGGGGGGGAAAAAAAAATTTGCCAATTTGTCCTTTTGATTGTTTCATTTGAACTCGACGTTTTTATTGTGCGCAAAGAAGCGTTGTTGTTAAGTTACCACAATGCGAACCATGACATTTCAAATACAGAATGTTATGTTCATTCATTGAGATTCTTATAATGGAACCTTTACCGACCAGTACACAGTTGTCAGTACCTGCAGACAGATATCAAAACACGCACATTGTAAACATGTCTATGATGAGTTGAATCAACACACTGCACATCAAAGATACATGGTGACTGCACTCGGGCAAATGTGCACTGAGGTAGCGCAAAATTTGGGCGAACGTGTTATCACGATCTTCTTGTGAAATCAAAGACTTAGTGCGGACGAATAAGAGAACATAAATTCTCCGTATTAGCGCGCGATCTAGTAACAATTTATTCGTGTGTCGTATTTCCTTGAGCACACTCACAGTCTGCCCGTGAAAACTGTGTCTAACTACTGTCGCTTGTATCATAACACCGCATCGAATGAGTGAAAAGTCTGAATGATACCCAGCTGTGCAGATTTACGTATTTAGCTTATCTTCACAGTCAACTGAGATTTTATGAGTTAAATAAAAACAAGTATATGTATATCTATGCAGTGTCCACGGGATATTACACAGAAAGTTTACATTGAAATATTTTCTGCTGTATTCACTTTACCTACAGTGTTCTTTAAAGGACGTACATTTGCCTACGTTTTTCCGTTCCGATATATTACTTAGGAGCAACTATCTGTAGAAATACCAAAACACTTTCATTATATGAAGGCTTACACATTTCGAGCACATTTTTAAAAATGTTCATTAAACCAAACTGTCCATAAATAAACTGCGAGCTTTGAGATAAGCACGTTTTCAAATGATGTAAGTAGCACTGATATATTTAACATTGTAATAGCCAATAGAATCGGTTCTAAAATTTGTCTGCCGGTGTATTCTTCAACAGCAAACGATGATTGTTCTGTTCTTTACGTTAGTTTGAGGTGAGCTTACATTAAACGCATGAAGTTTACCTGGGGACGGAACTAGCTTGTTGATCCGGCTGTGACATACATCAGCAGATTAGGTGGTGGTGGATTCGCATCAAGTTTGAGCCAGAGAAACAACCGTTGAATATTTTCAGCCGTATTACTGAAGTCAGTTCTGTAACTATTCATCGATTCAACGTTGTACTTCTTTGGAAATGCTGTTAAAGTCGTCGTTGATATGTTTGTGAAAGTCTTTATCATGTAACCTAAAACTGTTGCATTCTACACACTTAACAGTGTCACCGAAAGCAGAACTGTGACGAGTGCCGAGAAGGGAAAACGTGATATTTTGATTACCATTCCGTGTATAACCTTCGTATATATTCATCTGGTCGACTTTGTGACCCTGAATGTGGACGTTTCTCTTGGAACATCACAAGAATTTAGTAACAGTAATACTACTATGTTTGTTATCATTGAATGCCACATATATTAAAGTTTAGACATTTAAAAGTGACCACATTTCCGTCACGTCTGACAACTAGCATTTCATTCAATAGTAGCTGAATGGAAAAAATCAGACGGAAGAACTCCCACACCTAGCCACAGCTTTTGCGTTCACCTAGAACCTTCGAACATCCCCTTCCAAACGGAAGCAATAAACTAGAGGTTTGATACTGTTACAGTTTGTTAGTAGTGCATAGCTTCGCCACGATAGAGACTGAAAATTCCCTCGACGCCTTCTCAAGTTACCCGTTCCGGTGACTGTGCTGATGATTTCACACTTGGCCTGGTCAAATTATTTTGTTCAAACTTTCAACCAATATTGCTTACCAGTAATGCTTGAGTTTTTCACATGTCAAAAGACGCATACTACACCTATCGATCAATTGGCAGTAAATCTAGGAACTCTGAGTATCTCTCGAGATGAATAAAAACGACGCTATATTCAGAACGTTTGACTCTGATTACGGAAGCACTTGGTATACTGATTTTTTCTTGTACCAATATTGACCACTAGAAAAACTTAATGGATTGACTAACAAAACGATTGTACTGAAATCTTTCTATTCGTTTTGGCTGATTTAAACTGAAATTTGCATGGCTTTATCAAATGAATATAGTAATTTGGGGATTAGAAAACTACCTGATTATAATCGCAGTGTTAACTTATAGCCAGATTTTTCAGCTTCTTTGGAAAACGTATTGGAACAGAATATTGCCCTTGTTCAAGCCAATTCGCAGTGTAAATTTTGTCCGGACAAACAGGGGATAAAACGGCATTTTAGTATCGAAACCTGAAGAGATTGTTGGAATTGCATTAATGGATTGATCAATTGATTCGCTGAAATTGACTGATATCCTGAATGAGTCCTCAAAATTCGACGGTGTGTTAAACAAAATAGTAGAACTTATGCGTTTGAGCAGATTATTTTTAAATCCGTAGGAAAGCTGAAACAACAGGGTTTGATTGCTTCCATAATCTACAGATGAGTTCCATCAAATGGATTATGATATCGAGACAATATAATCTGTTGTAGGTTCATAAATAATGATGGCCATAGTATTCACTTCAAGATATGTAAATCTATTCATATCATTCTTTGGCACAGTGGTTAATGGAGGCACTAGAGCCCGTGAAGAGAAAAAGATTGATGCATTCGCCGAACAACACTTTCCAGTTCGTCGACTTAGTCCGATATTTGAATGTGAGATATGAGAAGGAGGTTTCTCTCGATGTGTGTTCTATGTTTACGAACGTAAAACTTGTGGAATCTGTCAATTACCTCCGCGGGTTTATTATAAATGAAGGAATGAACTTGGGAATACCGGTAGATACACGCAATCAGCTGATAATAATTTACACACGAAATGTAGTGTTTCGGAATGGTAAGAAAAAAAACCAGAAACGTGGTCCACGACTGGCAAAAATTTCACAGCAGTGTTGGAAACAACAATGCTTCTTGGGGTTAGTAGATATCATGTTTTACCGGCGGTACGTGCACGTGATGTGTGAGGTTTTGAATAATTTCACTTTATAAACTACTCGTAGTCTAAGACAGAAGCGTCTAATGAAATCTGCTCCCCAGTTTATAGATCACGGCGACTAATGCAGCCTGGGTGAATAATGGTGGGCTTCAAAATGACGTAAATGCCAGGCTACCGAATTGCATAGTAGTGAATAGTTCAAATATTCCATTACAGTTCGATAGAAACTGATTACCTACTACACCAAGGTAGATTAGAGACTCGTTCCGAGAACCGGTCACCCAAACAAAGATTTCAGCCGAGCAGAATCATTTTCAGTGTAATCAAACATCTGATTCTACTCCGAAGGCGTCTAGACTCTCCACTAGACCAAGGACACCTTCCTGGAACATGGTTAGTATCGGAGATTTCCGCGATCATCTGCGCTCAGTGTAGTGGACAAGCCAGACCATTCAACCTTGCTTAGACATATTCATTTGCGGAACTTGCTTTCGATAATGACCGCTAGACCCGAATTTTGGGAGAAATATTGTCTAGAATCCATGTGGTTGGTTGAATTATCTCATGACCTTTGAGACGAAATGGAGGTATTCCATTTAGAATGCTTATAATACCAGGTTGGTTTGCATGAATGTGATCGAGATGAGGCGGCGCCTTGTCACCGTCCACCTCAGTGCTAATTGGACATGCAGAAAGCAGGAAAGACCGACCCGTCCATATGAACTGTAGTATCGCACAGAACCTCAATAACAGTTCGGAGGGTAAAGCATTATCGATTTAGGTAATTCGTATTGACTCAATAATATTAAATCACGAATAAGCTTTCTCGTGTCATACAGTCCATGTGTAGACAACTTTAAAAGAATGGTTGTTTGTCATTCCGAAAACCCAGATCACTCGCCAGAACCGTCTATAGGAAATCCACGTAGGTGGGTCATTACTTGAGCTCCAGTAACTTTACACTAGGAAGCCATGGTTGTAACAAGAAGGTTGCAGCAAAGACATACCAGGGGGGGATTAGAACTGCTACTGTCCGTCATGCAATTCAATGGTTGATTCGAAATTTCATAGGCAAGTAGAACACACCAAAACCGCCAACCAAAGGAGTGAACGTAGAGGACAGTGTTGTTTATACACAATTAACTTTTTAAGATAACCAGTCTATGTGTCAGACGATATAGTTTGAGTAATTTGACTGGACAATATTGTAGGATATTTGGAGTCTGTACTACTTCATGGATCCGAAAACTATTCAGCCTCTGAACAAACTAGGCCGACCGCCCGTCGCCATCTCATTACATCTGACATTTTATATGGAGCTGTAGAGCAAATTAATTCATTGATTTTTGATTCAGTCAATACCGCATGCGAACTACAGCGCGCTACCCTGATCGGAATGCACAGCAACAGCCAGTTATGCGCGTCGTGATTGCTCACATTACACTGTTCTGAGAAGTGATAGTCCATCGAACACACCCTGACTCGAGCGTCAGGAGAACATATTATGTTATATAATCTAACGCTTCATATTCAGTAACTGTGTGCTTCACCTCTTGTCGCTCACACAGAATTGTTCGTACTCGAGAAAAAGTCCACTGTATTTACGGCTAATGGTCTCCTGAGTCCGAAAAAGCTAGCTGTACATTGTTCGTTTGATGAGGTCAAACAGTACAATTTAGCTTAGTGTCATGAAGCTTTTTGCTGCTAAACAGCTGCAAGTGCACAGTAACTCATACAACAGTGAACAGTTGGTAGTATGACACCTGGTAGGCCGAAAACAGGTGCAGTCAACCCTGTTTCTCGCAGCTAATAATAATACGTTGATAAAGTGTATGGCCTCTCGGCATAGATCAGCTAAACATCCGTTCAATACTTTGAAGAATCTGCTGCTGCGATACAACCATCTTGTTGATACCCAAGCTACCTAATGTGACAACCTGAAAGCCCTGTTTGGAGGACAGAAAATGCATGCCGAGATTCCATATTCTAACTGAACAGAAAAGCCGGTCAACACAATTGTGGTGTATTTGCAGAGTTATTCAGACAACTTCGTGAGTCTGAAGCACCAATCTATAGCTGAAGCTAGCCGGCAGAATAGACATGACATCTTAGGAAACCTCACAAAACGGGCGGGCAAAATGATGACAACACTGCAACAAATTTCGAAGACACCAATAATTTGTCTAGTTTAGGGACGAAATGTCCATAATGGTCAATTTTTGTATTCAGCGCTTAGAGTGAATTTTCCGCACGGTATGCATTGGGATTGCATCTTACGTAATCAACTAACGCTTGGAGCGATTAGCCATTGACAGCATAGGTTCCCATGGTTTGCCTATGTCTTACTGCTTTGAAAATTCTTCATTCTTGAAAATTTTTTGTCCGAAAGCATTGGAACCGTTTTAGATGGAATTGTATTTGATATGTGTCGTGTATACGGGAATACCATTCAGTTTTCAGCCGGAATCACGCTGAAAATCTGTATTAACCCCATAATTTATTGAATCATATTAAACTCTGAGTTTGCTGGTACCTCTTGTTGAATTTCCGGCTTCTTTAACCTACTTTAAGAGATTGGAAATTCATGTGACCTCAAATGACCAATAGACTTAAACGGTTTTAGCGGTTCCTCACAAGCCTTCCTCCTTTTATTCAGCGATGGCATGAGTTCCACCACCTTCGGTACATTTCCTGAGATGACAAACCAACTGGATGACATATTTCAAAATGACATTTTCCCGCTTAAGCCGTTGTCTTGACTGATTTTCTAAACACACATCACTCCACGGGAAAATAATTAGGAGTAAACAAAACATACAGAACGTATTGTCTGGCCAATAAGGCATACGTTCGACCAAATTGATATCACGAATTGCAACAAATGTCATCGTTGTTTTGGCTTGTGTTCAGGTTTGTTATCGTGCTTACTAAAGCTAAGCCCAACGAGACCAAGAAAAGCTTTTGATAGCACAGTCTAGCGCCTCTTGCAGGTGTCCCCGTGTGACCTTGCGTTAGACTCACCACGAGCTAACTTCCTCTAAAAAGAACAATTCCGCTTATCATTAGGGGTCCAGAAATCTTATAAAATGATGGTCCAACCTCTGAACATTCCGAAACCTTGTGTGCGTAAAAAGATCTCATTGCAAATGACACGTTCTGAGAACTTGTTGGACTAGATCTCCTCGAAGTCCGGGAGGAATATTAGGTGAAACTGGAGAGGTGCCGTTTTCCATTATGCAACAAGTCGTGCGGTACCCAGCAATTAAATACGCTGCCAAGGGTACTACAGCTGTATAAACGGCTTTTGCGAGGCCTGCAGTTCCAGTAGCTGATGAAGTGACATTGCGTGATTTAAGGTTAATACTAGATGGCGATTAGGCTTCGTTCTTTGGTCTAATTCATCGACCAATTCTTGCGCGGGTTGATCGTGACAGCAAACTTTTCTGTCTAAAATCACTAAATCGTGCGAAATACAGTTATCAGATAGAAAATTTGGTTGCTGATATTTTAAAAACTTATTGTAGCACTTGGAAACATTCAAACCGTCATCAAGTTTGTAAACGATCCCTGCGCCTGCCAAACATCCTAAAGATCTGATGTTGGTCCGATCCGTGGAAGGTTTGGTTTATTTTTGGTCTCAGCGAGAAGTCGGTTTTTATGCGCAACACTAAGAACGAAGTAGTACGTACAAAAATTCTAGCCCACCTCATATCCTGATTCTTGGTCTCCAAACTGCGGTTTTCTAGCTTACTGAATCGTAGGTAGGGAAGTAACCTCTTTTAACCCACGGATATTTTTTCGTCCGTTTTTTTCTATAAGGATAGCAGCCAAAGAAACGTGGTATATTCAGAGCAATTGCAATCACATCGATCTTACTCATACCCAAGGGTCAGCACCAATCATTGTTCGTCTCACTGACAGTGATACTTGCGACCTGGCGTTGATCAGAATTAATGATGAAGTAAGAAACACGGTGAGAATGGCAATTAGAGGGGTTTAACAAACGATAAATTAAGCCCCAGTACGAGTCGTTTAGGCGATCCGGAGGTCAGGTGTTTTGTTTCAGGTCGTTCACGAAGCAAATTACGATGCAGAGAATAGTCGATTATAGAAAAACAAAGTGGATGCGAAACAGAACACGTTCACCCGCAAACAACCATTACATTAGATTAGTGACTTCTATGTTTATACTACAACATGGAGAGAAATAGCCTATTGTAAAACATTTTTTGAGGTGTCAATGACATCAGTGAAACGTCAATTCAGCAGCCAGTTCTAAGGCAGACGTTCATTAAATGACTTTTTAAGCGTTCAGCGAGCTAGATTTCATGCATAGTATCATTTTTTCTAACTCTCATTAAGTTATTGGAATCCGTAGACAATACCAATTCGTAACGATAAACGTGTAATGGTCGAGCCATAACTGATCATTTATCACTTCCAAAGTTTGGCACTAAGAACGGAAGAGAATATTCATATCAATAGGTAGAAAGTTATGTGCAAAAAATTCGAAAGATGAATGACCAGTTCCAATACATTTATGTATATCTATTCAGTTCTCTAGATATAGCTCAGAGAAACACAACTTAGAGTGAACAGAAGGTGTTTATTTGCAAACGGTTCTTCGCTTAATCAATCAGAAGAAATTATAGGTACGGAGTACAACTGGTTCAGTAAGTTTAGTTTAGAAAGTCAGCAACCAAGATAGTTGGAATGCAAGATGATTTTCAAAGCAGAAAGGTACGAGGTTTTGATGGCACAAATTAATCTTAAGTCAAGCCTATCAGAAGTTGGCTGTTAAATACACCTGAAAATACACACAATCGGAGCTGACTGCAAAAAGTTTCAAAGATTAAGCGTAGCTGTAATCGGATGGAAAGATCGCGATGGCCAAGAGCTAGCTGAAGACATGGTTTGATTCAATGTGTGTGTTGGGTTAGACTTTGAAATCTTCAACCGATAATGTTGTCACCCGAGATTCTGATCAATACCCACACAGCTTGTAGACAGACTGACACCAGGTGAGCTGTTAGGGGATGTCATGTAGTCATTCCGGCTGTTTTCCCATACATTAGTAAAAATAGATTTCATGATAGTCGGCGAGGAGAACGATGACTGTGATATATTGAAGATAAATTATTTTTTTGTGTATCGTGTACTGGTAAAGTATTGTACCAGTTCTGAACACACCTTGAAGAAGATGAAAGTGAAAATGTGTGAATAGCCTGAGAACTGACTGTCATATATTCACAGTAAAGCCCAGATCCATAAAAAAACAAGAGCGACGGGCTTGTATAATAAGTCGAAAATCAGCGATTCCTAGCAGTTCAGTGTGCCACCAAAGTAGAATGTTCACACTGGTCCGATTAGTCATACAATTAAAAAATTGTCTTTCTTGCATGTTGTGGGTTAGTTTGCAGTCAGACAAAGAAAGCACGAAGCCATCATTTCTGTGTACTTAGCCTCGTTTCCAAGAAATTACTCGGTATAGCGCGACTGGCGAAGACGCACTGCCGCAAATTTGGTAACAGCAAAATTTTGCGGCACAGAACCTCCGCATCATCCTGCAGCCTCTCGCTGCTAGTTATAGTCGAGCCACACGTCAACAAGCTTAGAGGTCACCGCAGAATAGTAACTGGGAGTTGATCAGTTTATACGCAATGGGAAGTAATGAAGTGAACGAGATTGATCCCGGTATGAAGCGATGTGGTTCACTGGTGTTCACCGGACAACAAATGAAAGTGCAATATTGGCATTTAGATTGAGTCGGCGGTCTTTGAAGAAGTAAACAAACAGTACAACTTCACGTACGAGAGTGAGTGCTTAACCGGCTTGGATAAATACAAACTTTATGAGTCCCCGCAGTAGTCTCTTATCTCAGTTGGCGGATATCTTAATAAATTTGAACATGTTGCTTGTATTGCTGGTTTCAATCCAATCGAGATTCAGATATGTTGCAATAGAATTTGAATTATCAAATCCACTACGCAACTTATAAGTAACACAACTGCAGTTCTTGTTGATGTAGTTAGCATATTCAAACATGAGCTGTGTGAAAATTTTTACCTAGGTCGTCAATCTGCTGGATCATTTGATGAATTCATTATGACAGTGTGAGTTGAGTGGGTAACTGAAATCATATGAGAGGTTTCTGAACTTGCGGTGTAGCGTCGTGGCTCGGTAGGTAAAGCACTTGCCGTGTCCGGGTGTGCTGTTCCTGTCGATCAAAGATAACCTGCAAAATGCCATAAACGAGAGCACAGTGCCTCCGAATGCATACAAGCAATACACGAGATCTCGTCACTGAGATAATCAGTAAAAAGTATAAAACAATTGCTTCAGCAAACTTGAAGAAATGTAGAGCAATTAGCCAGTCGTGTTCCACAGAAAGAAAAACAGGATCATTTCCGCGTTAAATTTTTGTTTGCGCGCCAGTCGTTCTCGTCTAAGTGTGTAAACAAGTCATGTCAAACCAATCAAACTTATGATGGATATCTAGTTCAATAAGACAGTGGATAGGTCAACAACTAACAGGTTTTCATTGAAAACACGCTAAACGAGCACCTCTAAGAGGCGAGTCAACCTGCAGACAATGAGGCGTACAGAAACAAACCGTCACGAACTCGCCGTGTCTGATCCGATTCGCTCAAGAACCGCCGGACTGTTTTGTTCAATTGTCAGGTAATAATGTCTCCTAAAATTCGGATCCAGTTTTGATATGATTTCGGCCGTATTGTAGCTATTGCCGTACGTCACATGGGATCTCCTAGATTACCCGACATAAATAGCGCATTGTACATCGCCTACCCTCATAAATAATATCCCATACACTCCTAGGGGGAAAGTACGGTAACTTATATGCGAATTTGAAAATTGAACACCACCCACACTTGATCGCAGCGTTCGCATTCAGATAAGCCTTTCGGCTAGCCCACTTCGAAAGGAAGCACTAGACTCGAGTTTCGCTCTTATTAGAGCTCATCAGTAGTGCATATCCTTGTCTGGATCGGAGTTTGCACTCTGACCCTCGTGCTTGTGAGACTAGCGTGTTAACCACAACGCCAGCAACCTCACAATAGGCATGACCGAATGATCAAATCCGAACGCTCAACCACAACCTTGTATGAATAGTGTTCAGCTTGCCCGATCATTTCGAAAGGAGAATGAACAGAATCACTCTGTTCTATCCAATCGATAACCCCGTGATCAGGACTTCTCAGTTAGGTTGAAGTTACTGTCTTCATTGAACCAATTTAGCGTGGCTTTGGATCAGTAGTGGAGATTCGAGGTTTTAGGTTATTTCAAAGTCTAGTGCTTCCTTTCGAAGTGGGCTAGCCGAAAGGCTTATCTGAATGCGAAGGCTGCGATCAAGTGTGGGTGGTGTTCAATTTTCAAATAACCTAAATCCCCGAATCTTCACTACTGATGTTATGTGTTTCAAGGCAACATCATGTTTCAGCAAGTTTGTCATCTAACATCCGACACATGTAACATTGACAGACAGATACCTGTGTGCAAACCGCGCCACGTGAGTGTAAAAGACAATAAGAGAATGGCACATACCAAGTAAATGAGAGGGCGAAGACGCAAACCCCCCACTGTGATCAAGACTTCCATCGATTCAATTACCTCCCCACTACCGCGTTCGCAAACAACCGTCAACGGTAGATCAGATGAAATGAAGGTGGATGAGTGACAGGTGTGGGAGTATCTCCCTGGTAATTAATCTTCCAGGTGAAGAGAACAGCATGGGTCAACAGATGGCGCTGTCAAGTGGACAATACCAGACATTCCGGACCAGCCAGCAACGATGTTCCATTTGTTATGTGATGGTCGTTTGAATCGAATAATTCCCCAACAGACTCCTAAAGTTGGATCTCATGACCACCGCAAATGGTTAGGTGGGACTGAAAAGCTAGCGCTCTGTGCTGCCTCAGTCGATTTTTGTGATATATGTATGTTGTAATGTGTTCTTCCTCAAAACGCTTGGAAACTAGCTCTCACAATTTGAGTTGACCCGTTAAATATCGAATCTTCTCTCTTTTTAAGCTATTTTGCCACGTTCGCAATACAACACGTGTTATCGACTTCAGGCCGGTCATAAGAAAACTATCAGTGTAGAACAACTGAAACTACCCGCAATTATTACCAAAGTGAATAGATTATCGGCCGTTCATTTCATCGCAGACATCTTAGTGAGCCAGCCACTCAGCTCAACCTAATGGTCCGCGGTGGTCATGAGATCCAACTTTAGGAGTCTGTTGGGGAATTATTCGATTCAAACGACCATCACATAACAAATGGAACATCGTTGCTGGCTGGTCCGGAATGTCTGGTATTGTCCACTTGACAGCGCCATCTGTTGACCCATGCTGTTCTCTTCACCTGGAAGATTAATTACCAGGGAGATACTCCCACACCTGTCACTCATCCACCTTCATTTCATCTGATCTACCGTTGACGGTTGTTTGCGAACGCGGTAGTGGGGAGGTAATTGAATCGATGGAAGTCTTGATCACAGTGGGGGGTTTGCGTCTTCGCCCTCTCATTTACTTGGTATGTGCCATTCTCTTATTGTCTTTTACACTCACGTGGCGCGGTTTGCACACAGGTATCTGTCTGTCAATGTTACATGTGTCGGATGTTAGATGACAAAACTGCTGAAACCGTCGTCGAACTGTGGTTCCCATTCATGCAGCACAGTTTGTCGGGCAGCAAGTAACGACTGACGAACTCTGGTACGTCCGCCCAGGTCGTTTACACAGGAAATAAATTTTTTGCTTACCATCAATGGTACGATTTTTATCTACACAAATGCGGCTGTTTAAAAAGCCGCAGAGTTTTAGTTTTTCAGTTTCACGCTGATCATGAACCATAACTACTACCTGCTCTTCCTCAACTTGACAGATTTGAGTGTACAACGGTGGTGCGAGTTTGTTTTGTAGACTTTTGTCAGTGGCGTTTGCAATGCAACTTAGTTTTCGGTGACAGGATGTGTTAATCAGTTCCGTGTGTGTACGAGCGTTTACGAAAGATTGCAGTATCACACTGAATAATGGATATTGTATTCCACGACGCGTCTTCTTACGACCGATATGTTGACCATTACCGAGTACGGTTGGTACGTAAGGAAAAAGTCGGGCATAGATGGGGAGACGTTCTAATAAGAAGAACCCATTCTTTTTCGATAGCTCGCTGATGCGGTTGGAAAACATTGACGATTCACTGTAAGACATAAGATAACATAATCATAAATTCACAAGAGGGTCCATGATTTAGTTGTAACTCCAGCACACAGTATTCACAATTTGCAGCTGATATTACTTATGTAGCCCAGGAAGTGGCGTTATACGTAACCGTTGGGAATCCCCGACACTACTTCAGTATGACTTTCAGTTAAGTAGACAAGGCGACAACTAATGACGAGCTTATGCTATCCACTGGAGCCAATTAAACAGAAGCGAACAATAACTCACTTTAATCATTCTTCTGCTGCGTTAGAACTTCAAAAGTCACAAGCTTTTTCAAAGACACTAACAGTTTATTGTCCACAACCCTATTGGTTGAGGATTCGTTTTGGGCCTTCAACTGCAACATGCACAACTGTTACACATTAGCTTTATAGTTAATTTAGTAAAGCGTTTACTGCACGCATTCACATTGTTTCCGTCGTTAGTGCCAGTCCAAAGGAAATTCATATACTTCAGAACTAATCTGAGTGAAACATACGCTGCTGGATTTATTCCGGTCTGTGTGTCATGCACGGATAAAATCACGTTAGAATCTGCCATTTTCTTTCGCTAAGAAACTGGAAATAGCCTGAAAACCGCGAAAAATGCTGATTGTGTTCAAACATCTACAGCATTAGATGTGCACGGAAAACTTGGCTACAACCGAGGATCTATAAATATTGTGAATTAAATTCTCCAACAGTTAGCTGAATTTCTATGGGACTGGCGTTTGGCTACAGTATTCTTATTGGATTTTCAAGAATAAGATGTAGAAATTCTCCGTTTCCGTGTTAACCGCGGTAATCTAGAGGACGTGGATGTTTCAATGGATCACACAACGGCTATTTCGAAAGCCTGGACTATAATAATGCTCACTAACTGACCATCTGCAATGAGCAGGATTCTGTTGTGATGCTATTGAGGGCTTTTGTGGTCAAGAGTTGCGAGTGCCTAGGTCGTAAGTGAAGGGCCGTGAGCACAATTCATCCAAGTAAGCAGAGATATCTGTTTCGCCCGAGTTTGCACAGACTAAGACACAACAAGAATCAGTGCATGATATAGTAGCAATCAGCATTGACTCGTCGGTGTTTCCATAGATAAGTCAGCCCGATATAACCACTATGTACATGAACACATGATCCACACTGGTTCCATGAGTTTATTTCTCCATGATTTAACGACCTGATCAGTAAACGAGAAAGAAGAAATCAGCATGTTCTTATAGACATTTGCAATGATTATAACTTCATGCTGTCCGTCAGTTACATGGCTTACAATTTTTCTGTACTGTTGTAGGAGAAAGACAAACTTTACCTTCCTCTCAGTAGCCTCAAGAATGCTTGTATATCACTTATTTTGCAGTACGTTCGTTGTACCGTTCCTTACAGCATTTCTTGGGGGCTATCTCTCAACGGATTTTACAGTATTCCAAATCGCCTCGTAATCGTACTTATTTCTCATGTCAGCCTAGTTTGAGTGTGTAACGAACCAGACCAAATTTACTAAAAACGCAACCATAACGCATGCGTAAATCAACTGCTTTAGCTGTGTTTCATTGTTCGCATTTCACGAACCACTCATAGGTGACTTACATTGCAGTGCATTTTGGAATTGGCTTCATCAAACAAAATGACTTTAATTCCTGTAAGTCGCATCGATTAAGCCACGACGACACTTCAGTTGCGCGTTGTAGTGAGTATCGTAGGTTTTGTGGTTGTAAGCGGAAGCCATGGAATCTTTATGTTAGACCCAATTAAGTCGAACGGTCTAATTTGTTCTTGCCATTAATTTTGTGCAACACTGACGGTAGCATACTCCTGTTGGAGCCACATACAAAAGTGAATTACGATAGAAGTTAGATTTAAATATAAAGATAGTTTTATAATGGTTGGAAATATGATACGGGTTAAAACAGTCTGCTCTGTCAAAGGGCTGATAATAGTTGACCATTAACTTCTCAGTAAGATAATTGTGGTTCCGCAATCTAGTCCTGTAAAATTCTAACGCAAACCAAATAATTGGAAATGAAGCACATTCGTATCGCGCTGAAACGCTTCATATTCCTGAAAGCTTAGTTAGAAGGTTTCGATCCAACTTTAAGACCGATTTATCCTTTAGCACTGTCCATTCAAGGACAAACAATGAGCCGACCAGCGTGTTGTACATGCTTGGGTTATTGTATAAATTTTCGAGGTCGATATTTTTCAAGGCACAATCAACTGATGGTCTCAACACAGATGTCTATCGATCCTCATAGGATGGCTCCGATGCAGTCAGGCACTCCGGAATTACTATATTCACCTTAAGAGACCATTTTCGTCAGTAGTGAAATTTTTTCTTGCATACTGTGTGACCAAGCAACATATTGATCTAAGCTGTCGGACTTTCTTTCACAAATCTTTGAGAAACGCCTTTGGAGATTGCCTGTGAGTTATGCTCAGACAAAGAGCCTGCACACAGACATCCCCTTCGCTTTCAACAAAGACTCCATGTTAGCTGCACATCAAACATCCTCCATTGCTCTGAACAGACGGATCCGCTCAATCAATTGTAAAACTGAAGAGTACAGCACAACCATTTCATGTAAATGATATCAAGATGGAGTTTTACTAATCGGCGCCCAACGAACATGGTAGTGGCCGTTCTAGAACAAATTCGCCTACAGTTGAGGTTAAACCGTATGAATATGCTACTCGAAATAACAGTAAGTGGAGGTGAGGAGGGCTTGGAATATTTTTGGTTTACTAACCCGTATGGCAGCCATATGGCGGTATGTATAGAGCAGTGACCGTTGTGTTGTTCTGGCGTATATTTCGGGTTAAAATTCTACTTGTTTTGTCCTCACTACAACACCATAGGACTTTGATCAGTGTGCGACCTCCCTGCGTTTCTCCAGAACAGCCAACTGACTCCATTTCGCGTAAGCGCTCTTGATATAACATATGGTAGCTTTGTAGACGTACCAGTGCCAGACAGGTATTGAACAATAAGATGATGTATGCCGCAGGATAGCAACTCTTCAGTGCATTGCACACTCGGTGGGTGGCAGTTTCACTGGTTTCACTGGTATGATAGGTGATGAAGACAGGCTTTTTATCCACCGTCTGAACAATTTCATGCTTCACTTTTGGTTGCATGTTTCTGTCCAGGAATCGTTGCGGATATCCATTTTGACTTAGCACATCTCGAATGTGCTGGAGTTCATCCGATAGAGTATCGGACGTGCATATCCTTTTGGCTCTGCTTGTTAAGCAGCAAACCAAATTCCGCTTATACTTCAGCGGAACAAAGCTGAGGAAGTGCGTGTACTGGCCAGTCCACGTTTTTTTCTATGAACTGCCCTTTGAACTGATCCATCAATTCTACGGAGCATGGCAACATCTAGAAATGACAGTTGGCTTATTCATCTCTAATTCGATAGTGAATGCGATGTTGGGATGCGCACGATTAAAGTCAGCTAGTAGAGACCGTGTATCATCTTTATCGTTTATCAAGCAAAATATATCGTCTACGTAGCGCCTATAGAGACAGCAATTATCGACGACATGACGTAGTTCGTTGGTTTCTAGTTTGGCCAACGTACCAAACGGACAGCTCATTGCCGCGCCATCACATTGTCTGTGGAGATTTCCGTTGAATTGAAACTGAACGTTTGAGATGCAAAATAATATAAGTCCTTTTGGTTTGGCGATAGGAATGCCAACGTGGTGTTG